>CM046036.1:66295020-66507520 GCA_025215565.1 Flaveria ramosissima
CTAACCTGGTGGAACACCCAGATTCAAGCACGAGGAAGAGAGTCTGCGATGCAAATGTCGTGGGACGAGTTCAAAGCCTTGATCACAGAGGAATACTGCCCTCTCAACGAGATGCAGAAGTTGGAGCATGAATTCTGGAATCATGCTATGGTGGGGGCAGGGCATGCAGCTTATACTGATCGCTTTCATGAGCTGGCAAGGTTGGTTCCGCATCTGGTTACGCCGGAATCAAAGAGGATCGAAAGGTACATTTGGGGACTCACGCCTCAAATTAGAGCGATGGTTACAGCGGCCGCTCCTCCTACTATTCAGAGCGCAATTCTGAAAGCTGGCGCTTTGACTGATGAGATGGTTAGAACAGGGGTTTTGGGCCGAGGGGCCGAGAAGAGGAAGGATGTTGGGGAGTCGAGCCGGTCGAGTGCCGGAAGGTTTGAGAAGAGGTCTAAGCCGCCCAAGAATTTTGTGGCCGTGTCTCAGGCCAGAAGAGAGTATGTGGGGCCGCACCCCAAATGTGACAGGTGCAATTTTCATCATCCCCCAGGGACGCAGTGCCGGGTGTGCGCTAACTGTAAGCGCCCGGGTCATTTGGCAAGGGATTGCAGAACTGCGCCGAATCTTGTAGTGCCCGTCAACGCGGTTAACCCCGCCGGGAATGCAAGGGCTTGCTTTGAGTGTGGGAGCCCAGATCATTACAGGAATATGTGCCCCAGGCTGAATCGGGCACCGGGTCAACAGGGGAACAACCAGCAGCAGGTGTTGGCTATCGCTGGGAATCAAGGCCCGGCTACTCAGGGAAATGCAGCTCGGGGACGTGCATTCGTCATTGGAGCCAATAATGCTCGTCAGGACCCGAATGTTGTCATGGGTACGCACTTACTTAATCATCACTTCGCATCTATATTATTTGATACTGGAGCAGACAATAGTTTTATTTCTTCCGAGTTTGTGCAATTGCTTGATTTGAGTCCTAGTAGGCTAGAAACTAGCTACTCTGTAGAAATGGCCAATGGTAGGGTTGCTCAGGCCGATGAGATTATTAGGAAGTGTTCGTTGACGCTGGAGGATCATACCTTTGAGATAGATTTGATACCCTTCGAGTTGGGAAGCTTCGATGTGATTGTGGGTATGGATTGGTTGTCGCAGAATGGAGCAGAGATTGTTTGTCGAGACAAGGTAGTACGTATCCCTATGCCAAACGGGGAGGTACTCAAGGTTCAGGGAGAACGACCGGGTAAGAGCTTAAAGATTATTTCCTGCATGAAAGCACGCAAGAGTTTACGAAAGCAGTGCTACGCTTTTCTGGCTCATGTAGTTGAAAAGAAAGACGAGGGAAGGAAACTGGTGGATATTCCAGTGGTACGGGATTACCCAGAAGTATTTCCAGATGACTTGTCTGGTTTACCTCCTCCACGACAGGTGGAATTCCGTATTGAGTTGGTTCCTGGAGCTACACCGGTAGCGAAAACGCCTTATCGACTAGCGCCATCCGAGATGCAAGAATTGTCTAGTCAATTACAGGAACTACTGGAGAAGGGTTTCATACGACCGAGTCATTCACCGTGGGGAGCACCGGTACTATTTGTCAAGAAGAAGGATGGATCGTTCCGTATGTGCATCGATTACCGTGAACTGAACAAGTTAACGGTGAAGAACCGATACCCTCTCCCCAGGATCGATGATTTATTTGATCAGCTGCAAGGAGCTTCGTATTTTTCAAAGATCGATCTTCGATCTGGTTATCATCAGCTAAGAGTTTTTGAGGACGACATACCGAAGACTGCGTTCAGGACTCGTTATGGACATTATGAGTTCTTGGTCATGCCGTTCGGGTTAACCAACGCACCAGCTGTGTTCATGGATCTGATGAATCGGGTGTGCAAACCGTACCTGGATAAGTTCGTGATCGTGTTCATAGACGATATACTTATCTATTCCCGATCAAAAGAGGATCATGTAGAACATCTTCGGGCTATTCTGGAGCTGCTACGCGAAGAGAAACTTTTCGCCAAGTTCTCAAAGTGCGAGTTCTGGCTGCGAGAAGTGAAGTTTTTGGGTCATGTGGTTAATGAGGACGGGATTCACGTAGATCCCGGCAAGATCGAAGCGGTGAAGAAATGGGATACGCCCCAGACACCATCAGAGATACGACAATTCTTAGGATTGGCCGGTTATTATCGTCGCTTCATCGCGAATTTCTCAAAGATCGCGCAGCCGTTGACCCTGCTTACTCAGAAAGACAAGAAGTTTGACTGGGGTTATGCACAAGAACAAGCGTTCCAAACGTTGAAAGAGAAGTTGTGCAACGCGCCTATATTGTCTCTCCCAGACGGAACAGATGATTTTGTGGTTTACTGCGATGCGTCACATCAAGGATTGGGATGCGTATTGATGCAAAAGGATAAGGTGATTGCCTACGCTTCGCGACAACTTAAAGTGCACGAAAAGAACTACACCACCCATGATCTTGAGTTGGGAGCTGTAGTATTTGCACTCAAAATTTGGAGGCATTACTTGTATGGCACCAAATGCATCATCTTCACCGATCATAAGAGCCTTCAGCATATTCTGGATCAGAAGGAACTCAACATGCGCCAACGACGTTGGGTAGAGCTTCTTAGCGACTACGACTGTGAAATCCGGTATCATCCGGGGAAAGCTAACGTGGTGGCTGATGCCTTAAGCCGTAAAGAACGTGTGAAACCACTACGTGCACGAGCGTTGGGTTTGACCATCCAAACCAACTTGAAAGCTCAGATTCAAATTGCACAGAGTGAGGCATTGAAAGAAGAAAACCTTGCGGGAGAAGAGTTCCGGGGGTTAGATAAACAGATGATTCGCAAGGATGACGGTATTCAGTACTTCATGGATCGCATATGGGTACCCAAATGGGGAGGTGTTCGAACCTTAGTCATGGATGAAGCCCACAAGACGCGATATTCTATTCATCCTGGTGCAGACAAGATGTATCATGATCTTAAGGATCTATACTGGTGGCCAGGCATGAAGAAAGACATTGCCTTATACGTCAGTCAATGCTTGACGTGTTCGAAAGTCAAAGCTGAACATCAAAAGCCATCGGGATTATTACAGCAACCTGAAATTCCCGAGTGGAAATGGGAGAACATAGCAATGGATTTCATTACCAAACTCCCTAGAACAAACAGCGGTCATGACTCGATATGGGTCATTATTGATAGAATGACCAAGTCAGCACATTTCTTGCCTATCCGAGAAGACTACAAGATGGATAAGTTGGCGAGATTGTACATCAAAGAGGTCGTGGCACGGCACGGGGTGCCGGTGTCAATCATATCCGACCGTGATAGTAGATTCACTTCACGTTTTTGGCAGACGCTACAGAAAGCGATGGGCACTCGGTTAGACATGAGTACAGCCTATCACCCTCAAACAGATGGCCAAAGTGAACGCACTATACAGACGCTAGAAGACATGTTGAGAGCATGCGTAATCGATTTTGGAGGTAGCTGGGATGCTCATTTGCCGTTGATTGAGTTCTCCTATAACAACAGCTACCATACAAGCATTGGATGTGCTCCATTTGAAGCGTTGTATGGAAGGAAATGCAGATCTCCCGTTTGTTGGGCCGATATTGGTGAAAGTCAGCTGACAGGCCCAGAGATCATCCAAGAGACAACAGACAAGATTTTCCAAATCAAAGATCGACTCAAAGCCGCGCGAGATCGTCAAAAGAGCTATGCCGACAATCGTCGGAAGCCTCTAGAATTCAATGTTGGGGATCGTGTGTTACTCAAAGTTTCCCCTTGGAAAGGAGTCGTTCGATTCGGAAAGAAAGGGAAGTTAGCCCCAAGATACGTCGGACCATTTGAGATCACTGAAAGGATCGGTCCAGTGGCTTACCGGTTAAGGTTGCCACAAGAGCTTAGCGGTGTACATGATACTTTTCACGTGTCCAACCTCAAGAAATGTTTGGCCGATGAATCCCTTCACGTGGCAATCGAGGAAATCAAGATTGATGACAAGCTTCATTTTGTTGAAGAACCCATTGAGATCATGGATCGAAAGGTCAAGCAACTGAAGCGCAGTCGGATACCTATTGTTCGCGTAAGGTGGAATTCGAAACGAGGGCCAGAGTTTACATGGGAACGTGAAGATCAGATGAAACTCAAATATCCACATCTTTTCGAGGATGACACTCTTGGACCTAACTCCAGCTGAATTTCGGGACGAAATTCTCTCAATTGGGGGATACTGTGACATCCGTCACTTTAAGGTCCGTCAATTGACGTGTTTGTCCGTTATCTATTCTATATTTGGTCATTCCTCATCTTTATTTGACTCTTCATGTGGATATCATGTGTGCAATATTATCGTTGTGTGTGCATTCGTTAATAACCGTGTGTGAACCTTAAAATGGACTTTTAAAACTTTCATTTTTTTTGAAAACGTTAAATATATCATTTTATAAATATAATAAATGTTTTAATATAACCATTTCTTAAGTCATGACAACATTAAATGAACTTTTACAATTATAATAAAACACCTAACAAAGTCGTTTTTCAACCGAACAAAATTTGGGAAAACTCGGGGGTTAAGTGCAGGGACTAAACTTGTAATTTTGCAAACTTGGGCTGGGTATAAATACCCTCATACCAGCCCTAATCCCCATTCACCATCTTCTTCATCTTCATCTCCTCTTCACACACCAAATCTCCATTTTTGCACCAAATCCGACCCGAGAGGTCTCGTTTTCTTCGTCTTGACACCGTCTACAGCTTAGACTACCCCTCCTTAGCAGGTAGTTGTCTTTGGTTGTCCATTTTTGAGCCTTTTCACGGCTGTCCAAACTAGGGTTTCGGGTGTTCGGGTTCAACCCGAACACACAAGGTCGTATGGGTGCGTGTGAGGTCTCTTTGCTTGTGTTTCATGCTTGTGTATGTTTGTTGAGTGTTTCTGGAGGTCCTTGTGGTGTAAAACCCGTGTTTAGAGCAGCTCGGGGGCTGCTCCTCCCGACCACAGTCGCGATTCTGCAGATTAGGCGACTGGGTCATCCATGCAATTGAGCCGTGCGACTGAGTGGGTCGTGCGACTGGATCATGCGTCTGAGTCAATCGCGCGACTGAGTTGTGCGACTAGGCATGTCGTGCGACTGAGTTGTGCGACTGAGTGTCTGTGTGCGATTGAGTCATGCGTGTGATTGAGTGTATGCGAATGAGTCATGCGATTGAGTGATTGTGTGCGATTGAGTCAGGTGACCGACTGAATGTGTGCGAATGAATGTGGTTCGCACGACTGGAGTCCAATCGCACGAATGAAGGTTCAGTTGTACGAAAGTAGCTAATTCGCACGATTGAAGGTTGATTCGTGCGCATGGAAATTGAGTCGTGCGACTGGGTGTTGTGTGGTACGACTGAAGGCCAATCATACAAATGAAGGCTCAATCGTACGAATGAAGCTGATTCGCACGATTGAGGGTTGATTCGCACGAATGGAGGTTGAGTCGTGCGTCTGGCCTTGTATGCGACTGAAATTGTTGTGTTTGACCCCTTGTGCGTGGCGTGAGTATGTCGTGTGGTGTCGAGGTAACACTAACACAATTATGCCATTGTTTGGCCACAAAGATTAAAGTCAACGTGAGAAAGGGCACAGAAACTATTTTGAGCAAATCTAAACTAACCGTTTTACAACGACCAAATCGATTTATAACTATTGACACTCATTCAATGTTTCTCCGATAACAACGACACATTTACGTAAACATCATCTTAGTGGTAACAATGTCTTGTACTTGGATCTACATAAGATCTAGTACGTGTGTCAGTCTGTGTGTGTTGTGCGTGACCCATCCGATACGACCCGAACCGACCCATCATTATTGCGCGCTTATACATATATATCATATCATTAATGCTATACAATAACTGTCAATAGGTGTTTGACTGTTTATTTGCATTCAACATTTGGGATACATCGCTCATACATACTTACCACCTAACAAGTGAGTTTCGTGGCCCCTTTTTACGCTTATACAATATTTCAATCATTTACAAATTGGGGGAAAAGTATGCTTACACAATTTTTATGCTGTACAACTTACATACATTTTACATACAAGGAATCAACGTGATACTGTGTTGCAAGTACTATTTGATACATGCTTGGTCTGCTGTGTGGTTCTATCTTTGCAACTATTTAATTCCAGTGTGGGAACCGACGGTTAGGTATTGGTAGTACTACTGGGTTGACACCTCCACCCTCGTTCGATGGTATACTAGTTGGTACCATCAGTGGCCAGGAACGGGCCCTTGGGTGAATATATGCCGACAATTTCTTTGTGTACGTCGCTAGGTTTGGTTGCAAAGCTCATGTCATGTGATATTTACTTGTGTAATAACTGTATTCACGGTATTCCGACGCGCTATTTATTACAGCATCACTTACATTTTTATTACATAAACCTGCGAGCTCACCAACAATTTTGTTGACCGTTTTAAGCATATCTTTTCAGGTGATCATGCAAGTCCAGGAATCTAGGTGTGCTGCCTTAGTGGAGACCCTAGGATGCATTTTTGGGACTTAGCTCATGTTTTGTTAAACAATCTTTTTGAACAATGTTAACGCTTGTAAACAATTATCAACTTTTGAAACTTGTTCCCGGGTTGTGGGAATTAACATCTACATTTTCATCTTTATGTGATTATGTGTTATCATTATCATGTTGCTTATGGCTATGTTGTCGTGAACATTGACTAAACACGACACAAGTCCCCTTGTTGTCGGGTGTCGTCATGACACGCATGTCATCCTTTATTTACATTGCCCTCTATCGCTTACCATGTGTTATGACGATCCCGGTCTCGTTACATCCCCGTGTTTTCGCTTTTAGCGGGGGTGTGACATTGATGCATAGTTGCTACTGAGGCATCTTTCTAATCATAGTTGTCTTGTCTGTAGCCGTCAAGTTTCGTGGTACGTTTCGGCGGGGAAAAACTCCTGCCTAACCCCTTAACGATCAGAGAATGCAAACTTTAAAACCTATGGTTTCTATAATCATTTAAGATATTTCTCATTTGAACCTTTTTATATATTTTTTTTCTTTTGTCAGGCGTTTTCTCTCTTATGTCATGTGGTCTCTCTTCTGTCATTTTATGGTTAATTGGATTAAGAGGTATACATGAAATAGCCTAAGAGTTTTGTATTACCTAGACAAGAACACAAAGTGCGTAAACTTGTCAAATTATTGTATGGTCTTAAACAGTGTCATCAAAAATTTGATGAGGTAATTTTATATCATGGGTTTCTTTTAAACCGAGAAGATAAGTGTGTCTACAGTAGATTAGACTTTCAATATCTTGGGCTTTAAAGAAGCAAACTTGCATAACTAATTTGACAATAGAATATGAGTTTCTAGCTTTAGTAGCAGCTGGCAAAAAAGCCAAATGGATTTGAAATTTGATCTTTAAGATTCCATTATGGTCAAAACCGATATTACAAATCTCTATCAGATGTGATAATGCAGCTACCTTGGCTAAGGCGTATGATCAAGAAACCAATGGAAAGTCTAAACACTTAGGTGTTAGACGGTATGATAAGAAAATTAATCATGAACGGTGTACTATCAATTGAGTTTGTAAAATTTGAGCTTAATTTAGCTGATCATCTAACTAAAGAGTCAGGAAGAGATCTCGTTAATAAATCAACTACAATGATAAGTTTAAAGCCCAATTAAATTTTTTACGTTAAGACACCCAATTCCCACCTAATACTATGCTAGATGTTCAATTTAATGTGGCAAGCTTGTCATAAAGATATTGGAATGCGTTATTAGAATCATTTCAATGTATGTGTTCGGACTACAAAATAAAAGAGATTGAAATAATAGTTCATTGATAAATTACACTGCAGGTGCAAGAATAATGAGCTAGATAGAAAAATAGGAAGTTTAGCCACTTCAAGAAGTTTTAGACTTAAGCTTTGATATATTCATTGAAAGATTAGGACACAAGCTAGTACAATATCGTGTCAAGTGAAGTTTAGATTTGTAAACATATATATATTACCTAAATGTATTTAAATAGATAACTTGGTTTAATCAATTATGAAACCTTGTTATTCTAATATCTGTATTGTGTAATATACTAAAATAAATATTCAATTCGTAAGATATTTTTATTTATGTATACATTTGTGTTTTCATAAGAATGGTTAAGTTAATCATAAATATTGCTAAAACGTGGGAAGAACGTTGATAAATTTAGTGTTATCAATGCGTATTTAGTATGTTAGATTAACTTGTTAATCAAGGAATCAACGTCAGAGATTAAGCGAGTTAGGCGTCATGGGAATGCGGGCTTGATTTAATTTAAAACGTTATTTGGCTTAATTAAAATTAGCTTTAACTAGTATTAAGCCCCGCGGCGTTGCCGCGGGGGCGTAAAACCATGTCAAGTTGCACTAAAGACACACAACCGTTAGCGACCACCAACCGAAACATAGAACCAATGACACACCACCATTAGGCGAAACATAAAACATATAAAACAATAACTAATCGATCTTGGACTAGCGCGTTGCGACGGGACCGTTAAACGAGAAAAATAAGCGTAAAAACCTTGAACTACACACGCACAATGCGCCATGTTAACTTGCAAAATGTAGACCGAAACGTAAAACACAAAATTTTTAAATATAAAAAGTATAGGGACCAAAGTTAAAGTAAAAGAATATTTGGGCTAAATTGTAAAAAGTGTAAAAGTATTGGGTTAAAATGAAAAGGTTAAAGATTAAGAAGAATAAGACAAAAGTTAGGTACACCCCTTAAAGCATGTTGTACAAACTATAATGCATAAGAAAATTGGTAATTAGTATATATATAATTGTTTTGCTTGATCATAAAATTGTTGGCTTAAATATTTTCTTTGGGCATGTGAATCTTATACAAAAAAGGGAAATAAAAGGTAATATTGCTCTTTTTCATCTATCAAACAAAAAGAGAAAAACCGCTCGCTCATGGTTACAAAGAAAACCAAAAATCTCACAAATTTATTCAATAATTCCTACTTCAAGAACAAGATCTCTATTTAATCCGATAAACCTTTGTGTCTAACACGCAAATAGGTTTATTTGATAGTCCTCTAATGATTTAGAGTATAATATAAGTGGTTTGGTTATTTGAAGATTGATTCAAGTTTCAGGTCTCCTTACTTCAATTTCATTTCTCGGTTGTTATATACTATAGGATTACAATAAGATCTATGCCTTGTTTAGATAAATATTCATCACCAAAACAAACACTACTATGATATTCAACCAAAATACAAATACACCTTAAACATAAGGGCGTACAAGTAATGTGCGAGAGTCCTAATATTGATGACATAGATTTACATATCGGAAAATGTCACTTTTGTGTTTTGTATAACCTCATTGTACAAATGTTTGTGCTATGTAATTTGCATGCGTCATATTATTTTGCTTGAGCTAAGATCATATTTTACTTGTTGCCATTGAGTATCTTAAAATTTAAACCACACATAAGTGGCTTCGATACCAATATTAGGTTTTGTAATATGATTTAATTAAATTTTACAACACAATCTCTATAAAACAATTTTAAACACTAAATAACTCTCCACCAATGACCAACATACATGAAATATAATATGGCGCACAAGTTTGTTATACATTACAATATTGTGTGCTAACATATGATATTAAATAGGAAGTAAAATACTTAGAAGAGATAGGTAACCATAGAGAAGGCCAATGTCACTTTCTTTCTTTTTCATTTCTTTTCTTTCAAATACTTACCATACATACAAAACATAAAATGTGGTGTGACATGTATGTTCTATTGCCTTGCTTAATTAAAAAGATAAAAGAAAGAGTATTATTCAAGGTCAACACGCAAGCAAGGCCCCTCCTCTCTTCTTTTTGTTACGTCTTGTCATCTTTGAACAATTGATGACAAGAAGTATACTCATATGTAATTTCAATCGTATCGTAATATGTTCATAAGTAATTGCTTTTGTGTGTAAGCATTCGCATTTTTTTCCAAAGAACACTTTGTAATATACATCATCTTATAAACCTTACACTGTATACATATGTGTATCTATTATCACAAGTACTATTATTTCTTCCAAATCAAAAGTACATACCATATTATTATTACATATAATTTAACTTTATATGTGTTTATTTTTAATAACTTAATATGTATTGGTTACAAATAGGGTTGTTCACGAGCTGAGTCGAACCAAGTGGATCTTTGCTTGTGCTTGGCTCGTTTTCAAACCGAACCAAGCCAATCGGCTCATTACCACCGAGCGAAAAATCGAATGAGCATTTATCGAGCGTTAATTTTCAAACGAGCGTCGCACAAACGCAAAAGAGTAGCGAACAATTTGTACAATCCAACTATCTAGTGTGTCGTCTGATTTATATTGCAATAAGAGAGGATGACAATGTTAGGTCCTAAGTTTTAATGACTTAAAAAACAATCACATTTCATGACATAATATTTTAATGAAAGATAATATGTTGTGGCTAATGATGATGGTATGGCTATAGCCAATGAGGATGTGAGCATGTTGAAGAGAACGATGATTGTGAGAGCAGAAGATTATCGACTATGAGTAAGAGTGGGTAAAAAATGGTCTCTTAGTGGCATCAGATTTCATTTTATGCTTAATATTAATTTTTTTATTAGGTTGATTGATGTAGTATGTATAAATATAATTGTATAATTGTATATAGTGGGTCAAACGTATTAAGAGTATTGTGTGTGTGTGTGTGTGTGTATATATATATATATATATATATATATATATATATATATATATATATATATATAAAAGTTTTATCTACAAAATATAGAGAGTTTATATTAATTTAGTTTATGTATGTATGTTTAAAAAAAAGAAGAAACTAAAGTAAATGAGTAGCAAATGATAAGATGAAAGTAAATATTATAATAATTAGTGAAAGAAGAAAAGAAAGGTGCTATGTAACATTGAGATGGACCTGAAGTCCTGAAGATTGTAAGGTGAAGGTAAACTATCACAGACAGTAATTAATGCTCATATAAATGTTTAATTTTAGTGACATTTCAATCTAATTATGAGTAATTTCAATTATTCGTACATTTCAAATTATAATCGACTATTCGAAGAAAAACTCTTTTGAAAAAGACCACACCCAACCATATGTTTCTCAATTGGTCCTCTTTTATGTGTTTTCAATTATTTAAGTCGTGTCACAACCCTAGTTTCACATACATCTATCTCAAAACATGGATCTTGTTGTTTCCCACGCAACCGCATACGCAAAAGTACAATACGTAGAAGAGATAGGTAATGATGAGAAGGCCTAAAGTCACTTTCTTTCTTTTTCACTTATTTTCTTTCAAACACTTACCATACATACAAAACATGAAATATGGTGTGACATACATGTACTACTGCTTTGCTTTATCAAACAAAATAAAAAAAGAGTATCGTTCAAGGTCGACACGCAAGCAAGGCCCCTCCTTTCTTCTTTTTGTTACGTCTTGCAATCCTCACATAATTGATGACAAGAAGTATATCGATATGTAATTACAATCATATCGTAATACATTCATAAATACTTGCATTAGTTTGTACTATATGCCCGTGCATTTTGATATGTAATTACAATCATATCATAATATATTCATAAATACTTGCATTAGTGTGTACTATATGGCCGTGCGTTTTTTCTAAAAAATACTTTGTAATATACATGATACTAGTTTAAAAACCCGTGTAATACACGGGTTGAATGAAAATATAAAATTAATAGTTATTTATTAATATATCCATATTATAAAAATAACTTTTGAGATAAAATATTATTGAGATTGCATATAATTAACAACTTAACGTACAAAAACAATAACAAAAATATTTCCAACAAATTATATTTTATAATTTAAAAAGTATATAAGTAATATTTAGCATTTAATGTATCATTAAATGATTAATTTTTATTATAGTAACGATACGTTTTCAAATCCTAGGTGGATGCTAGGTGGACAGTGTAGAAAATGATATGTGGCTTCTAGACATTTTGCTTTATTAGTATACATTATAAACCCTACACCATATAAATATATGCATCTGTTATTACAAGTTTTATTATTTCACCCAAATCAAAAGTACATGCCACATTATTATTGCACCTTAATCAAACTTTATATGTGTTTATTTATTTTTGATAACTTAATGTCTATTGGTCATATAATGAGATCTAACAAGTACATGAATGTATGAGATTGAAAATAGCTACTTTTGTTGAGTAGTTTATGAGTTCTTGTAGTCTTTTTGTGTTTTTATGTAAGATAGCATCAATAGGAAGACGAGGGTTGCAACCATTGGATGGTATGGTGAAAAAGGAACAAGAAATGAAGCAAAAAGGAGAACGTACGTCAAAGCTCTAAATGTTAAATAATATGGGTTTGTATAACTCTCATCCTGAGAGGATTTTTGATCGTTTAATTAATTATTATTTATTGTTTTTCTATTAATGAATGGTAGTTAGTGTTTATGTTTTGTATGGGAAAAATATAGACAGTTCATATTAATTTAGTTAAATAAGTGAATAAATATATAAGGTGTAAGTAAATTATAATATTGAGATTGAAAGAAGAAATGAAAGGTGTTAGTATCGAGATGGTCGGGAAGATTATAAGGTAAAAAGAAACCACTACATATGATAATTAATGCTCAAAGGTTTAACTTTTATGACAGTTCAATTTGATTATGACTCATTTCGATTATTTATACATTTTAAATTATAGAAGACTATTAGAATAAAAAAATCGTTTACAAAAGATCATAACCAAACCTTACTTTACAATTGGTTCTATTTTTTGAGTTTTCAGTTATTTAAGTCATGTCACAACCCTTGTCTCTATTTCAAAACATGGATCTTCTTGTTTCCCAACTGCTTCTACAAACATACAACACGTAATGCATGACATTTGTTGCAATTTAGGTATAAGCCCAAATGCATAATTTACAACTCATGATGCACTTAGAACAACATCTATAAATAAAGCAAGAGACGTGTAATCAAGAGACATCCAGATGACAAGTAAAATATGTACAACACATGATGCATCTTAACCTACGGTTAGTGCAATTATCATTGTACTTAACAAGTAAAATATGTAATGTGTAATCAAGAGACATGCGGATGGTAAGTGATGAATTAAAAATCAATTGTTATGGCATCTAGTGCTATAAGAGTGTAGAATGCAATAATTTAATTCTAAAAAATCTTGATGTTATTGTTAAGAAAAGTAAAATATCTAACGTATTTGACATAACACGTCTGAACCAAAATTTAAACCATACTTAATACCTATCGACCTATTAATCTGTTTTAGTATGATAAGATAAAGACTTAATTACACGGCTGGTCCTTGTGGTTAGGCCCGATTTCACTTTTGGTCCTTAACTCTTTAAAATTACAAGGTTGGTCCAAAATTTTGCACAAACGTAACAACGATGGTCCCCGAAACGGATGTCCGTTAATTTTTTTAGTTAATAATTTAAAAATGACTAAAATACCCTTGTATCATTGTCTTCTCCAATTGATTCCACCAACCCTTCAACTCCGACGACCTACCGCTGCAACGAAACCCACCATCTCCGGAGATGGTGACGTTTATGGCGATGGTGGTGATAGAAGTTGACCAGATCGAACCCATTAACAACCATCAGATCTGATGTCGATGAT
Organism: Flaveria ramosissima; assembly: GCA_025215565.1. NCBI lineage: Eukaryota > Viridiplantae > Streptophyta > Magnoliopsida > Asterales > Asteraceae > Flaveria > Flaveria ramosissima. The sequence goes on from CM046036.1 coordinate 66,308,767, forward strand.
GGAGGTGGAGGGGCGCCGGAGGTGAACGGTCGCCGGGGGTCGAGGGTCGTCGAAGGTGTACGGTCGCCGGAGGTGGAGGCCGCCAGACATGGAGGGTTGATGATGGATGTGGACATCGTTGGAGGTGGTTGAAGGTGGTGATGGTTGAAGGTTGAAGGTGGTGGTGGGGGATTGAAGGTCGAAGGTGGTGATGGTGGTGTGTGACATCCGTCACCTTAAGGTCCATCAATTAACGTGGCTTTCCGTTAACTATTCCTTGACCGATTATTCCTCATCTTTATTAACTCTTTATGTGGATATCATGTGTGCATTATTATCGTTGTGCTTGTGCTTTCGTTGTAATCTTATGTTAACCCCAAAAACTTTATAAAACTTTCAACATTGTAACCGCCAAATATAACATTTTTACATATATTAAACGTCACTAATAAAACCATTTTCAAGTTATAAATATCATTAAATGCATTTTTATAATTAATATGACTAATCCGTTAAAGTCGTTTTTTTCAACCGAAACAAATTTGGGGAAACTCGGGGGTTAAGTGCAAGGACTAAACTCGCCATTTTGCAAACTTGGGCTAGGTATATAAACCCATTTCCCAGCCCTAATCTCCCATTACTTCATCATCTTCATCTTCTTCATCCTCTCTACACATCTTCTTCATTCTAGCACCAAATCCGACCCGCTTAGGCTCGTTTTCGTCGTCTAGACTTCATCTACAGCCTAGTCTACTCCTTTCTAGCAGGTAGATGACCTTGGTTGTCTCTTTTTTTGCTTTTTCACGGCTGTCCAAACTAGAGTTTCAGGTGTTCGGGTTCAACCCGAACACATGAGGTCGTGTGGGTGCGTGTGAGGTCTTTCTGCTTGTGTTTCATGTTTGTGCATGTGTGTAGAGTGTTTCTGGAAGTCCTTGTTGTGTAAAACTCGCGTTTAGAGCAGCCGGGGAGCTGCTCAGCCCGACCACAGTCGCGATTATGCTGTCCAGGCGACTGGGTCTGTCATGCGATTGAGTCGTGCGACTGGGTGAGTCGTGCGACTGAGCCATGCGTCTGAGTCAATCGTGCGACTGAGTTGTGCGACTGGGTATGTCGTGCGACTGAGTCGTGCGACTGTGTGTATGTATGCGATTGAGTCATGCGTGCGAATGAATGTATGTGATTGAGTCATGCGTATGAATGAATGTGTGCGATTGAGTCAGGTGACCAACTGAATGTATGCGATTGTGCGTGTTTCGCACGACTGGAGTCCAATTGCACGAATGAAGGTTCAATCGTACGAAAGTAGCTAATTCGCACGATTGAAGGTTGATTCGTGTGTATGGAGGTTGAGTCGTGCGATTGGGTGTTGTGTGGTACGACTGAATGCCAGTCATACGAATGAAGGCTCAATCGTACGAATGAAGCTGATTCGCACGATTGAGGGTTGATTCGTGCGTATGGAGGTTGAGTTGTGCGTCTGGTCCTGTCGTGTGACTGTAATTGTTGTGTGTGATTTCCTTCTTGTGCGTGGTGTGTGTAAGTCGTGTGATGTTGAGGTAACATTAACACAGTTGCCATTGTTCGGCCACAAATATTAGAGTCAACGCTAAAAAGGCCACAAATACTATTCAAAATAAATTAAACTAACGTCTTACAATTATCAACCGGCTTATAACTACTGACACATATCTAATACTTCTTCAATAACAATGAAACTTTTACTCAAATATCATCAACAATGACGACAATGTCTAGTACTCGGATCTACATAAGGTCTAGTACGTGTGTCTGTCGTGTGAGTTACACGCGACCCAGCCGATACAACCCAAACCGACCGATCATTATTATGCGCTTATTTCATATCATTAATGCTTAACAATAACTGTCAATAGGTGTTTGACCGTTTTTCTGCATACTACGTTTGGGAACATTGATCATACATACTTACCACTTAACAAGTGAGTTTTATGGCCTCTTTTTACGCTTATACAATATTTCAATCATTTACAACTTGGGGGAAAAGTATGCTCACCCATTTTCAATGCTGTACAACTTACTTATATTTTACATACAAGAAATCAACGTGATACTGTGTTACAAGTACTTATCTGATACATGCTTGGGTCTGCTGTGTGGTTCTATCTTTGCAACTATTTAATTCCAGTGTGGGAACCGACGGTTAGGTATTGGTAGTACTACTGGGTTGACACCCCCACCCTTGTTCGATGGTATACTAGTTGGTACCATCAGTGGCCAGGAACGGGCCCTTGGGTGAATATATGCCGACAATTTCTTTGTGTACGTCGCTAGGTTTGGTTGCAAAGCTCATTGTCATGTGATTTTACTTGTGTATATAACTGTATTCACGGTATTCCGCAACGCTTACTATTTACAGCATCACTTACTCATTTATTACTTAAACCTGCGAGCTCACCAACAATTATGTTGACCGTTTTGAGCATATCTTTTCAGGTGATCATGCAAATTCAGGAATCTAGGTGTGTTGCCTTAGTGGAGACCCTAGGATGCATTTTTGGGACTAAACATGTTTTGACAATAACTATCTTGAACAATGTGTAATCTATGTAAACAATTAAAATCTTTTGATACTTGTTCCCGGGTTGTGGGAATTCATATTACAAATTTCATCTTTATTTGTTTATGTGAATCATTATCATGTTTATGCTTATGGCTATGATGTCGTGTATATTGACTAAACACGACACAAGTCCCCTTGTTGTCGGGTGTCGTCATGACACGCTTGTCATCATTTTTTATATTGCATCTCTATCGCTTACCATGTGTTATGACGATCCCGATCTCGTTACATCCCCGTGTTTCCGCTTTCAGCGGGGGTGTGACATGGTGGTTGAAGGTTGAAGATGGTGGCGGTTGAAGGTGGTACTAGTGGTGACAGTTGTAACGTTCCGTAGTTTCCATTTAATTTTTTTAAATTGTAATCCTCCCTTTATTCAATCATTGTAATGTCAAGACTTGATTATAGTGAAAATATTTTTTTATATTATTTTTGTTAATTATATGCGTGTGCAATGCCTAAACAATTGCAAATACGTATTTTAATGCAAAACCAAGCAACTTATCGAGACTTATTTTTAAAAAAATTATTTATAAGTTTTCTTTTTATGGTTCATATGTTAAAATACTCAAAACATACTTAATCATGAGTTTATGGTGCAAACTAATAAATAAAATAAGTTAAGGGGTTAAAATTAAAACTTTGAATTTTCCCTCCACTCATCTCCCCAACTACTTTATTTAATGCCCAACCATAATTTTCATCTATAAATACTAACCCAAATCCCTTCATAATCACTTTCATCACTCTAAACTCTCTTTTAAATTCTCTCATTCCATCCACCAACTTCATCTTTTGCTAGAAATATTCAAGAACAACTTGTGAGTTTTATTTAATTAATTATTTATTTATTTTTACTTTCTTTCTTACTTTCTTATTTATTTTCTTTACCACTTGGAACAACCTCTAACCACTTAGTCACCAAGGTGATACAAGTATGGTAAACCCTCATTTTTGAGGTCCAAGTTGGAAATACTATACTTGATTCTTTCATACATGTTTTATTGTCTTGTTTTTTAAGTCTTTTACATACTAAACCAATTCACCAACAACTTCAATGTTGGAAGACTTGTGTTGAAGTTATATTTTATAAATTTTAAGGCTTTTACACTATATTCTTTCATCTTTACAAAACATTAAGCGATCTACAAATCAAGAAGTGAATGAAACCAAACCGAGCCTCCAACCAATGTTGAAAGACTTGTGTTATGGTATGAAATGGTGATGTTGAACCTTGGTGCTACAACTGATTTATCCACCATACCCCACTTGAACACTTAGTCAAACTAGTTAATTTACTTTAGCACTTTCATTTACATACTCATGACCATCCGAATTACCCTTATGTGGAGATTTTGTGCAATGGTGACAATCTTGAGGTTTGTGGATATCCCTAACTCTAATACATGACTTATATGAATATAACACTTAAGGTTTATGGATTACCCTACCTCGAAGTGCATGACTTATATTTATATCTATATAATACTTAGTCAAACCAAAACCGTAACATCAATCAAACCATGGTTGAATGTTTTGTGTTAAGGTAGACATTATACTAATCTTATGATTCCTTATATTGGACTTCCAGTGAGTGACTAATGCTCATAAAGAACACACACAATACATGGTATCCAAATAAGTGTCCAAGTAGTATATACTTTTATGTACTCTCATATTTTTAATTTTCATATACTTTTTAATTGCTGAAATCTCAAATTTTGAATCCTAAACTTACATACTTTTGTTTACCTTCAATGGTGACTTTGGTGACTCAATAGTTTAAACTCATTGTAAGGCCCCGTTTCCGGGAAACCTCACAGTTGGTTAATCATAGCATAAAATCATTTTAATAACAAAACAACGCAGCGGAATAAAATAAACATTTAGTTAAAACTTGCAGTTGATATTGTGATCATACATTTGTCCTTAAATTGTAAATAAAACATAGTACTTGTTCTTAAATTACAATAAAAGATTTTATAAACAAAAATGCCATCCACTGTCATCCAAGTAGCTTCCCATCTTGTGCCATCCTCAGCATCAGCATTTACCTGCCAACTATTATGCATAAAAGTCAGCTTTGCTGAGCGAGTTCTAGTTTTAAATAATATAAGAAAATATAAACTTTATCCTTCATATAATGACCATGCATACAACATAGTACATAACATTACATGCATCATAATAAGCATGTTCATTATCTTTCATTCTTTCACTAGTTTTCGTTATCTTTCACTTTCATCATAAATGAGATTGCACAAAGTAAGAGCTCCGTGTTGATTGACAACAAATGTCGATCCCTGTCGGTACACATCTTCATGGTAGCTAACCCCCGACAGTTGATCCACACTGCCCAGCACATAGCACGCTCATGAATACGGATCAATCATCATACATCAGACTCACGTAAGTGAAGTCGATCATAGTGCTTGCAAGACTTTTCATCATCAAATGGGCCCAGGGGTAACATTCATTAAGTTTTACTTTTCATTAATATCATCTTCCACTATAATATATAATACTTTACAGATAAACAACACAACATATCAAGTACATGTCATCATAAAAACATCACCGACCCACCGCGGGACAGCGGGGGTTCGGGGGCGGCAGCCCCTGACAGCGGGGTCCTAGGGGCAGCAGCCCCTAGTGGGGTCCAAGGGGCAACGCCTTAAAATCTTGGTCATTTAAAAACATATATTTAGTATGCATAATAGCCCCAAAACATGGAAAAACTTATAAATAGGGGATCTAGAACTCACATGGATACCACAAATAACTTCTGGACTAAGCTTTCTAGGCTAGGATTACACTACACAGCTTGCAGACAAGTTAACACTCTAAGGGGTTAATTTACGCCTAAATCCGCTGCTAATATCGCTACAAGATCAGCAATTTCGCAGCTAGATTCGCCAACACTTTCGCTACCACCTTCGCTGGCAGTTTCGCTGGCAGTATCGCTGCCAGTTTCGCCCAACTTTCGTTGGATAACCATGTCTGCGAAACTACCTGCGAAACTATAGTTTCGCAGGAAGTCCTCATAGTTTCGTTGTTTGAATATGTAAATTCGCTGGATGCATATACAGTTTCGCAGATCACATAAAAATTACGAACCGGCCCGTTTTTAACCCAAAATCATAACTTCTTACGTCCAATCTCTTAGTTTATCATCCATGAGGCTAAATCTAAGCTTTATACATGTTTTCATACGTAAAAATGTGACCTTTATGCGATTCTTTGCAACTTTTCAAAACCCAAAACCCTAGAATCCGGGTTTGATCTACAGAAGGGTTTAGAGGTCGATTCTTACCTGGATTTGTTGCTTCTTTCTTAGGTCTTGATACTCCAACACCCAGATCTTCAATCCCTTGACCTTTGAAGCTCCAAATCTTGAGTTTTCTTTACTTTCTCTCTCTACTTTCTCTCTCTATGAATTTGGTGGCTAGGGTTGCAAATGATGGAGATGGAGGCTGATTTGGGTGGGTTAAGGGGCTGATTATGGGCCTTAATCACTTAGGCTCTTGCCCATAAACTCAATTTAGCCCATAACCCATTTTCTTCTTTTATTAAATACCCATTAATTAAACCCATTATCCTTAATGACTCGTTTTGACTTTTCGGGGTGTTACACTCATTCATCTATCTTTGTGGATTTTAATCGTCAAACCGTGAGTCATACTACACCCTTTTTGTTTTAACACTATTTGGGTTGCAACATGTATCAGTTATCAAATACACTCAATTATTCATTCAATCAAAATCATTCTAAACCTCAATTCATACAAACATGCTTACTTGTTATACTATTTGTGAATACATTCTAGAATACATTATCTTGCAAGCAATCTAAACCTCCCTTAACATGTATAGCGCTATAGGACTAGCACATCCGCCCTACTATGATGGGTCTATGTTAAGTTATCAATCTTTACGGTCTTGCTCACTTTTGATGCTAAGATTACGCTAGTTGACACTTTGGTTTGATTATTGGCTTTGCATGCTAGCAATGTATAAACTTTAGTATACTTTACTCATGTTGAATTGAGATTTATTTACTATTATGCTATGTATTCAAACTTGTATGCTCACCAACATATTCATATGTTAACCAAGATTTTATACATGTTGCAGAAAATGCTTGAAGCTTTATCAAGAAATTCAATTAGGTGGACTTAGAAACATACCAAATCTATCATTTTGTTATGCTTGTTTTAGACTTGTATTTCTTAAAATTTTTGTATGTTTATTGAAGCATTGTAATGTTATGTTGATTAATGGAAATGAAATATAAACTTAATTTATTGTCACTTTAGTTCTATGATGTCTTTGAACAATCTATCACTTCTCGCGCCCCGATGTTTCCACCATCGGTTGGGGTGTGACAACAGTGGTTGAAGATGGTGGGGGTGGTGGTTGATGAAGAAGAAGAAAGGTGAAAGGGGGTATATTTGTCATTTCACACGGGTGAAAGAGGGTATTTTTGTCATTAACGTCCATCCGTTTTAGGGACCGTCGTTGTTACGTTTGCGTAAAGTTTTAGACCAACCTTGTAATTTCAGAGAGTTAAGGACCAAAAGTGAAATCGAACCTAACCACAGGGACCACCCGTGTAATTAAGTCTAAGATAAATGCATTACGCATGATATAAACTGAGTAAGTGGGTTAAAACTTAAAACTATTTAGACACGTTATTAATCACTTACTACGATACGTTTATGACCCAAACCTTTTAACCTTAAGGTAACACGAACTTGTTTAGCTTTGTGTCTATGCCATGTTAAGTGGTTTGTGTCATAGATTGTTAGCTCAATATCTTGGTCAAATAAGTTTTAGTTGAGGTACTTCCTTGGATGCATATTATACAACACATAATGCATTGTTTGGTCGATACTTGATTATCTATTTTGTTTTTACTAAGAGGACGAAACCATTTTTACACTTTTATCAAAAACTCCTAGGCTCAAACTTCTTAAAAGAAAAATAAAATGAATAACTAGGAGGTTTTAAATAAGTGAAAGGGCCAGATGTGGACAAAAGCAAAAACGTAACTATGAGTGGGTATAAAAAGGGTATATTTTCTATATTATTACTAGTATTTTCTATATTATTATAAAATTATAACTAACTCAACAATGCTGATTTTGTATGCATATCAATTGACAGGTAATGATTATTGATGAGGATGGCATAGGTGATGAAGCTAGTTAGCATTAGGAGAGTAGCATCCATCCCCCCTCCTCCTAATGATGTTTTAAGTTTAAGAAAAATAATCCAATGTTTTATGTTAGAACAAGTGTTTATTATGCATAAGAATAATTACTTATCTTTTAAATGAATTATGTAATGAGATGAATATTTTAAAGTTTTCCACTACTATGTTTCATAAAAGAATGTATTGTATTATGTTTTCTGCTATGATTGACCAACTGTGAAGCTTCTCGAGAACGGGGCGTTACAATTATATAGCTAGTATTAAGACTCTCCCATACGATAAAGGCGTAAATCTATAAAAAAATATAATGTTGAGACATTGTCATGAAAAAATCTAAGAAATATGAAACTTGGATGTCGTTAGATAACATTCGAAACTTTATATAAAAAAAGGAAAACTGGCACAAACTCATGTGTTGTGGCGGGGCTGTCGGTAATAATTAAAACTATAAGTACAAAAAAGAAAAGAAATCATTAAAAAGTTAATGTCAGAACTTTGTTAAACATAGGCAAGTTGCAAAAAATAAATCAAACACTGAAAAATATTAAAATAAACACATATAAAATTAGATTTTATAAAAATTATATAATAAAGAGTTATTGGATTTTAATAATCTCAACATTCATTTAGTGATTGAGATTAATACCAACTCAAGAAATATTTACAGACAATTCCAATTTTGAGCTTAATTTCCAGTGACCCCTTACTAACTAGGTCCAACTTTGAATGATTTTCAACTCTGTTGCCGCCTAGCCTCTATCAGGTCCGTTTTTTGGTGTTTAGCCTTCATCGCCACTTGAAATCTACGTTCAACGAGTCAAATGGTTCAGATCAGGAGGTGAAGATTGACGGGTTTTAGGGTGCAGAAGTTTCAGATTAACAGACGTGATAGTTGATTTCAAACTTCTGCTTAGTTTTTTGGCCATATAAATAGTCCACGTCATTAAAAGCTAATGATGTTAACTCTCCGTTTGTAAATGATCGTTGGAGGAAAATAAACTCAAAGTCGAGAGTATCTATAAATATTTTCTGAGTTGGATTTAATCCCCACAAATACATAAAAGTTTGATTATTAAAATCCAATAACCCTATATTAAAAGTTAGTAGGAAAAAAGAATAAGAAATTGTAAAAATGTCAAAATCCTAAATCAGCATTAACGGCTTGTACGTTTGTGTGTCGATGATTTGCACATTTATACAATTATATTTTTTTAAAAGGATATTTACACTTGAGCCTAAGCAAAACAAAAACATTGTAGTAGCACATTCAAATCTTTATAAAACATTACAAATTAAAATTTAGAGTTAATTACATAAATAGTCCCTGTGGTTTATTCAAAGTAACAGGTTTGGGTACTAAAGGTTTTTTGTAACAGGTTTGGGTATTGTGTTTTTAATTTTGTAACAAAAATGGGTATTAAGACTAACGGACGTTAAGTTTTCTGTTAAATTTAAATGAAATGACTAAAGTACCCTTGGATTTATTAGTCCTACAATTATATATTTCTCTTTTATCAGGGACCATTTGTGTAATTACTATCATTGACCCACCATCACCACCATCCTTGTCAGCCACCTTCACCACCAGCCACCATCACCACTGTTTACCCACCTTCAATCACCAACCCTCCTACCCATCAGCCACCACTCAACCCTCCTACCTACCAGCGTTCATCGAACACCCACGGACACCACCATCACCACCATCTACGCAATAATCACAAGAAGCAGGTTGACCCTCTTGTCTACTAGCCACCACCCGACACCCACAAGCACCCAAACCTAGATCTGAACCCTAATTGAATGGTCACAAGATCTGAACCGGTGAACCCAAACCTAGATCTAAAACAACATTGAATCATCAAACACCTACCGTCTGAACCCTAATTGAATCGTCGGTGGTGGTGGGAGTCGCTAGTGGTGATTAGGCGGTAGTGATGGTGGTGGTGACCGGTGGTCGTCGATGGTTGGTGGTGGTGGGGGTCATCAGTGGTAGTGGGGGTTGGCGGTGGGGGTGAGGGTTAGCGGTGGTCGTGGTGAGATGATGTTCAGGCGACAGTGATGGTGGCGGCGGCTGGTGGTCGTCGTTGGTCGGTGGTGGTGGGAGTCGCCGGTGGTAGGAGTCGCCGGTGGTGGTGCGGGTTAGCGGTGGTGGTGGTGAGATGATGTTTAGGAGCTGGATGTTTGGTGGGGGGCGATGTTGGTGGAGGCCTGCATTGGTGACGGCTGGCATTGGCGGCGGCCGGCGTTGGTGGCGGCCGACGTTGGTGATGGCCATGGTGGTAGGTGGTTGTTTGCATCTGTGGGGTATTGAATATTATATATACACATATAACATTTAGAGTTTACGTAAATTACAGAAGTAGCCCCTCACTTAAGTTACATTATCAGTCCTTTAAATGTATAATGACTGAAATGCCCTTGAAACTAACAGAAAAATTAACAGAAGTTAGTGTTAATACTCAAACTCGTTACAAATTAAAACTGCAAAACCCAAACGTGTTACTTTTTTTGCTTAGTACCCAAACTTGTTATTTTTCATAAACCACAGTGACTATCTATGTAATCAACTCTAAAATTTATAAAAGAAAAAAAATAAACAAAAATTTTTAAGTGTGCCAAAAAAACAAATAGATAAGTATTAGATATAAAATATAAATATAAATATATATCGAAGAGGTCAAATATAAATGTGTTTAGTAATCATGATGTAAATAAATAAATGTTAGAACACTTGTCGAGGGGCTGCTCAGTGAGAAGAAGCGTCAAATGATTCGGACAGTTTTTACGTTGGCGGAGCAGGGGGCCTACAGGGAAGATAGGGTACGCTGCATAAATTATATGCAATATGACATTTATTTGGAACTTTTGACATAAGAACAAAATAAACCAATAAAAATTAACAACTTTGACATAAATAGACGAATAAAAACCAAACAATTGTAAATATAAACAATGATACAGTAAATGCATATTAATTTGGATTGTATAAAAAGCATATATTAAAAGTTAAAAGGATAAAAAATAAGAAAGTGAAAAAAAATATCAAAATCCTGATTCAACTTTGATAACTTGTACATAGTATGTTGAGGACTTGTAAATTATGACGTGTAATTTCATTTTGAATTAAATTTACACCGCCACATGGATAAAGTAAGCATGTCGCTATGATGTATTCGAAATTTTATAATACATTAAAATTCAAAATTTATAAGAGAAAAATATTGGATTTTAATAATCTAACTTTTATTTTATTGGTCGGGATTAATACCAAGTCAGGAAATGATTACATCAATCTCAACTTTAAGTTTATTTTCCTCTAACGATCCATTACTTACTAAGAGTTAACCCCCATTAGTTTTTTTTATGGAATATGACCAATTTTAAGCTTATTTTCAACTCCGCGACCACCTAACCTTCATCAGGTCTATTTTTTGGTGTCTAGTCTTCACCTTCATCTGAAATCTACTTTCAAAGAGTTAAGTGCTTCAGATCAAGATGTGGAAACTGACAGGTTTTAGGGGTGCAAAAGTTTCAGACTGACGGACCTAATGATTTTGGCCACATAAGTAGTCTATATCATTAGAAAACTAACAGGGTTAACTCTCAGTTAGTAAGGGATTGTTGGAGGAAATAAGCTCAAAGTTAGAAGTGTTAGTAAATAGTTCCTGAGTTGGGATTTATTCTTGTCAATAAATAAAACTTGTCGTTATTAAAATCTAATAACTCAAGTAAAATTAAATAGAAACATTATAAGTTTGCTAAGAAAACAAATAGATAGTATAAGACATATAATATAGATATAATTACAATATAACAGGTCAAAATATATCTCTACATAGATAATATTATTATTATCTTCATCATTCATTCATACTTTAACTTTCGTTCATTCATCGTGCGTCATTAACTTTTTACATTCTTTCATCATTACATCTTTTCCTTTTCATCAAACCATAAACTTTACCTTTCTGTTCATGGTACTGGACCTAGGCCTATCATAAACCTTCTGTAACGATGCACCGCACCTCTGGCCACAGTACCTAAGGTAAAGTTTAGGTGTACCTACGCAATACCTTTCTGTTCATGGTACTGGACCTAGGCCTATCATAGATCTTCTATAACGATGCACCGCACCTTTGCTCACAGTACCTAAGGTAAAGTTTAGGTGTACCATTGCCATATGCAATACCTTTCTGTTCATGATACTGGACCTAGGCCTATCATAGACCTTCTATAATGGTGCACCGCATCTCTGGTCACGGTACCTAAGGTATGCAGTAATGGTTCTATACAAATAATCAATCACAAAGAAAGACCCCGATGTGCATCCTCTCGGGGTAGCGATCCCACACACCGTTGGGCTAACACCTTTTAATGGCGTGTCCCGACACACAAGGCTTGCAAGACTTTTGTTACATTCCATCGTTTATTAATGCATGCATTCATCATGTTCCTCTTTCATTATCTTCCACTTTACATTACATAATACTTTTCGTTCATTCATTAACATTCAAGAAAAGCCACAAGAAGACAATCAAATAAAACAAGGAACATATTAAACGTACATCATCATCATACGAGGCATAAGATAAACATACATAACAACATAAATAAGCAATAAATCCACATCGACAACATGCCCCAAACACTAACTATGACCTTGAAAGTCAACTTACAGGAACCTCCGGGAACCTCTCATGCCATAACCTACCTCTACACAACTCCCCGAAAGTCAGAAAGTTTAACTAGGCTCTTTCGGGTGCACGAGCTCTATTTGTGGGTATGGACACCCTTCAGTCGCATGGCCTTCCATGCGAATGAACACTTAGGAGAATGGACATCAGGCGAATGGACCCTATGCGAATGGACCTATGCGGATGGACCTATGGGCGAATGGACTCCTATGCGTATGGACTCTCAGTCGCATGACCTTCATGCGTATGGCCTTCAGTTGCATGACTTCAGGCGCATGGGTTTCAGTCGCAATCCCTTCGTATGAATGGACCTCAGTCGCATGGCCTCCAGGCGCATGGACCTCAGTCGCATAACCTTCGTACGATTGAACCTCAGTCGCATAAACTTCAGTCGCATGACTTACAAGCACATGAACTTCAGTCGCAAGACTATCATGCGTATGGACCTCATTCGCATGGCAATCGTGCGCATGGACCTCAGTCGCACGTCAATCGGCCGTATGGCCTCCAATCGCACTCTAATCGGTCGCCTAGCCCTAGCTGATTCAGATTGTTGTTTCATCCGAACGCAAACTGCCCTTTTCAGCCTCCAAGCTCTTCCAAACTTGATTTTAGCCCAAATCAACCATCCTAAACCTTAGAAATGAATACCACAACACCATTCAAGCACACACAAGCCCGGAAACAATCTCCAAACGCATCACACACAAACACATACACACGAGTCAAACATACGCATTCAAAAACGGGTTTTATATGTGTTCCAGCCCCAAAATTGTTTGAAAACATGTAAAAGAGGGGTCCTAGAACTCACACAAACGATCACAACGAGAAGAGCTTCGAATCAACACGCTACACTTCGATTTTGCACGCTTGAATCTACTCGAACCAACCTTTTTCTCTATTTTCTCCCTTTCTTCTTCTCCTCTCTTTTTTTGCTGAAAATTTGGGTGTGGGGAGAGGGTAATGGCTGCCCTCTCCCTTCTCTTACACGCACAGGAGGAACCGTTTTATTCCTCAGCCAACTTACCCAACTTTCTCTTGTTGGCGAGTTTGGTCCCCCAAATTTGAACTTTATTTCTTTTTCTTCATTCGTCGACTTCAAAATAAATAAATAACCGGGTGTTACAAGTCCACCCCCCTTAAATAGGTTTCATCCCTGAAACCTGTTATTCCTCGAACAAACGTGGTAATGCTGCCTCATCTCTTCTTCGGTCTCCCACGTTGACTCGGATCCTTTCCTGTGTTTCCACTATACACGCACAGGAGGAACCGTTTTATTCCTCAGCCTGTTCTTTTTTCGATCGATGATTGCCACTGGTTGCCCCACATAATTGAGCCGTTCGTCTACTTTGATATCTTCCAGTGGAACAATCATATATTCATCTGCCAAGCACTTCCTTAGGTGAGATACATGGAATGCCGGGTGAATTCCACTTAACTCATCCGGTAACTCCAATCTATAGGCCACCTCTCCTACTCGAGCAATGATTCGGAAAGGCCCTATGTACCTCGGGCTCAACTTTCCCCGCTTTTTGAATGAATGATACCTTTCCAAGGTGAGACTTTCAACATAACTTTATCACCCACCTGGAATTCAATCGGTCAACGTCTCTTATTGGCATACGACTTTTGCCTATCTTTAGGCTTTCTACCTCGTGAACCTTCAACTATCGGGTGCATAGGCTATAACCTTTCCTTCTATATTAACACACACCCCAACCCCGATTAGGAAGCATCAGAATAAAACACCAGATCCTCACTTCGATCAGGTAATGACAGAACAAGAGTTTGAATCAGCCTTGCCTTCAATTCATCGAACGCCTTCTCTTGAGCTTGACCCCATACAAGTTTAACATCTTTCCGGGTCAACTTACTTAGTGGAGAAGCGATCTTAGAAAAGTCTCGGATGAACCTCCTGTAGTAGCCCACCAAACCCAAGAAACTACAAATTTCGAATGGCATCTTTGGAGACTTCCATTGCATCACTGCCTCCACCTTTGCCGGGTCCACCATAATCCCGTCAGGATTCACCACATGACCCAAGAACTGAACCTTGTGCAACTAGAACGTACACCTGGAGAATTTAGCATACAACTTCTCATTTCTCAGCGTCTCCAACACCTCTCGAATGTGATCGGCATGCTCCTCCTCGCTCTTCGAATAAATCAGGATATCCTCAATTATCGAAATCACTGATTTATCTAACATCGGCCGACACACTCGATTCATCCAATCCATAAAAGCAGTTGGCGCATTGGTCAAACCAAAAGACATAACGAGAAACTCGTAGTGCCCATAACGCGTACGGAAAGCTGTTTTAGGAATGTCTTGCTCTTTTACTTTCAACTGATGGTAGCCAGATCGAAGATCTATCCTTGAGAACCAACTGGCACCTTGAAGCTGATCAAACAAATCATCAATTCTCGGTAGGGGTACCGATTCTTCACCCAACTTATTCATCTCACGGTAGTCTATACACATCCTCATACTACCGTCTTTATTCTTCCCAAATAAGACCGGAGCACCCCAAGGAGAGATACTCGGTCTAATGAACCCCTTATCAAACGGCTCTTGCCATTACTCCATCAACTCTTTCATCTCAACTGGAGCCAACCGATACGGTGCCTTAGCTACTGGTTGGGCACCTGGTATCAAGTCAATTTGAAACTCAATCTCACGGTCTCGTGGCACACCTGGTAAATCTTCTGGAAACACATCCGGAAAGTCACACACAACCGATACATTAGACAGTTGTGGTGTTAGAGCATCCACGTCCTTTACGTAGGCCAAGTAGGCGCTACATCCACGCCTCATACACTTTCCCGCCACCGCCATCGAAATCACTTCGGGACCGTCGTCACTCGATCACCTTAAACCGTTATCGAACTCCCGTCGGGCGCTGTCAAACGAATCATTTTCTTGTGACACACAATGTTCACCTCGAAGTCTGCTAACCGATCCATTCCAAGAACCAAATCGAAACGCGTGTCTATATTCTTATTACTAGCAGGCAATATAACACAGGTAGTAGCAGGAATAAAACTTTTACTAGCGCCAAAATCGAACGACACAAAGGCTAAAGGTTGATTTACTAGAAACGTACCTGACACAACCTCGGGGTCCGTACTAGCCTTCTCCTAAGTCATCGTGAAAGCTCTGTGCTCGCCTCCTGCCCTCCAGTTCTGGTCGTCTTCCTTGCTCCAGAACTCTCTGCCCCTTGGTTCCTTGCAGTTCTTGCTTATGTGACCCCTTCCACTGCAGTTATAGCACCGTACCACCCCACATTCTCTTGTCACATGACCGGGCCTCCCACACTTGAAGCAGAGATTTGATCCCCACCTACACTCTCCTGTATGTCTATTCTCGCAATTACCACATCTCTTCACCTCCATATTAGATGTGACCACCCGTCGGTCATCCACCCTCGCAGCCTTGTTATTTGGAATGAAACCCTCACTTTCAACCCGGTTTCCTTTCCAATTCTTGTCGCTGCTACCCTTCTTGTCCACTTCCATCACAGTTGTTTCCTTCACCGCCCTAATTACCTCAGTCACCATAGACGGCAGAATCGTCTGCATCGCTTGTTGAACTCCCGCAACCACAACCTCTTTTAATGCGGTCCTCAGGTTAGCACTATCATCACTGCCTTCCGGGTGATGGATTTCAGGCTCTTCGAGTGCCATTTCAGTAGCCCTTGTCATGCTCCTCGTGACACGCGATCCAACACCACGTCCACCACAACCTTCACCTGACACAGCCTTCGAAGATCTACCACCGGCCATCCTCTAAACACACTATAATATTCAAACACTAACAGGGTCATTCAAGGAAATAGCTCAGTTTATGTCAAGTATAGTAAGTCCCTAATTATAGTGGCCAGTTGTGATTAGCCACTTACTTTAATCTTCATACCCTAAGCATTACCTATTATGACTACATCAGTATCTAAATCTACATACAACACATAGCCACATAACATGCGCACATAATACCGATTAACATTACGAAAAATACTTGATGGCACGCAACTACTCAGACTGGCATCCCTTCCCTTTACGTCCCGTTCTCAGTTTAAGTTAAGGTTTATTTTGAAAATTTACTCATTTCACTTCAACTTTGGCTCTGATACCAACTTGTAAGGCCCCGTTCCCGGGACGCTTACAGCTGGTCGATCATCGCACATAAAACATATAATTACATTTATATTTCATAAAACGTTGCAGCGGAAACATTTAAAACAAAACATTCCATTTAATAATAAAGGCTTTTGCCAAATAATACATCGTTATCCAATTACAAAATCTAAGTTGCATTACATCACAAAAGCATTATAAATGGATGCCATCCAAAAGAGCTGAGTAGCCGCCCCGTGCCATCCTCAGCAACCATTACCTGCCAACTAGAAACAAATAAAAGTCAGCGTTGCTGAGTGAGTTCTAGTTTTATAATAAAACATACTTTTCTTTCGTTAAAACCGTACTCACTTTCATGCGATCATACATCATACGTACACATAGATAATATCATTATTATCTTCATCATTCATTCATACTTTTACTTTCGTTCATTCATCGTGCGTCATTAACTTTTACATTCTTTCATTATTACATCTTTTCCTTTTCATCAAACCATAAACTTTACCCTTCTGTTCATGGTACTGGACCTAGGCCTATCATAGACCTTCTATAACGATGCACCGCACCTCTGGCCACAGTACCTAAGGTAAAGTTTAGGTGTACCTATGCAATACTTTTCTGTTCATGGTACTGGACCTAGGCCTATCATAGACCTTCTATAACGGTGCACCGCACCTCTGGTCACAAACCTAAGGTAAAATTTAGGTGTACCAATGCCATATACAATACCTTTCTGTTCATGGTACTGGACCTAGGCCTATCATAGACCTTCTATAACGGTGTACCGCACCTCTGGTCACAGTACCTAAGGTATGCAGCAATGGTTCTATACAAATGTTTAATCACAAAGAAAGACCCCGATGTGCATCCTCCCGGGGTAGCGAACCCACACACCGTTAGGCTAACACCTTTTAATGGTGTGTCCCGACACACAAGGCTTGCAAGACTTTTGTTACATTCCATCGTTTATTAATGCATGCATTCATCATGTTCCTCTTTCATTATCTTCCACTTTACATTACATAATACTTTTCATTCGTTCATTAACATTCAAGAAAAGCCACAGGAAGACAATCAAATAAAACAAGGAACATATTAAACGTACAACATCATCATACAAGGCATAAGATAAACATACATAAAAACATACATAAGCAATAAACCCACATCGACAACATGCCCCAAACACTAACTATGACCTCGAAAGTCAACTTACAGGAACCTCCGGGAACCTCTCATGCCATAACCTACCTCTACACAACTCCCCGAAAGTCAGAAGGTTAAACTAGGCTCTTTCGGGTGCACGAGCTCTATTTGTGCGTATGGACACCCTTCAGTCGCATGGCCTTCCATGCGAATGAACACTTAGGCGAATGGACATCAGGCGAATGGACCCTATGCGAATGGACCTATGCGGATAGACCTATGGGCGAATGGACTCCTATGCGTATGGACTCTCAGTCGCATGACCTTCATGCGTATGGCCTTCTGTCGCATGACTTTAGGCGCATGGGTTTCAGTCGCATACCCTTCGTACGAATGGACCTCAGTCGCATGGCCTCCAGGCGCATGGACCTTAGTCGCATAACCTTCGTGCGATTGAACCTCAGTCGCATAACCTTCAGCCGCATGCCTTACAGGCACATGAACTTTAGTTGCATGACTATCATGCGTATGGACCTCAGTCGCATGGCAATCGAGCGCATAGACCTCAGTCGCACGCCAATCGGCCGTATGGCCTCCAATCGCACTCCAGTCGGTCGCCTAGCCCTAGCTGATGCAGAATGCAGTTTCAGCCGAACGCAAACTGCCCTTTTCGGCCTCTAAGCTCTTCCAAACTCGATTTTAGCCCAAATCAACCATCCTAAACCTTAGAAATGCATACCACAACACCATTCAAGCACACACAATCCCGAAAACAACCTCCAAACGCATCACACACAAACACATACACACGAGTCAAACATACACATTCAAAAACGGGTTTTCTATGTGTTCTAGCCCTATAATCATTTGAAAACATGTAAAATAGGGGTCCTAGAACTCACACAAACGAACACAACGAGAAGAGATTCGAATCAACACGCTACACTTCGATTTTGCACGCTTGAATCTACTCGAACCAACCTTTTTCTTTCTTTTCTCCCTTTCTTCTTCTCCTCTCTTTTCTTTGCTGAAAATTTGGGTGTGGGGAGAGGGTAATGGCTGCCCTCTCCCTTCAAATATCTCCACTTACCCAACTTTCTCTCGTTGGCGAGTTTGGTCCCCCGACTTTGAACTTTATTTCTTTTTCTTCATTCGTCGGCTTCAAAATAAATAAACAACCGGGTGTTACAAACATCCCCCATTTTCAAACTATAAACCCAAACTTGAACCCATTTTGAACTTTCATATAATGGAAAATTCATCATTTAAAAATTCTTTTATTCATTATAATGATTAAATGCAATTTAACTAATATGGTGAACTGTTTTGTTCAATAATTATTTATCAAATCATTTAAACAAGTTATTATAATTGTATGATTTATAAAATATTTTATAATATATAAATAAGGTTTTATAAATTTATGAAGTTTTATTTGTCATTTATGAGTTCAATTATTAAATTATTAATAAAAAATTAAATTTCAAAGTTAAACAAATTTACAAAGTGATAAAAAGTTTCTAAGTAATTTAGGTTATTTTTAAATAAGGGTTTTAAAAGGTTAAGAGTTTAAATTGTAGTTTTTAAAAGTTAAATTAAAAGGTTTTACATAAAATGTTAAGATGGTAAACATGAGGGACCAAAAGTGTAAATGTTATTTAAACCCAACCCTCAACATCGACATCCTCTCCCGTTGGCCTCTTCCATCTCCGGCCGAGACTCCGGCGACCACCAAAACTCAACAAAACATCGAGTTAAATGCAATTAAACCGCTCTAACCCTTCGCGACCTTGATTCGAACCTGTAACTACATTCAATTTGAAGCATCCTAACGTTTATATTGTTTACATTCAAAACCGATTATACAATCAAAACTAAATCGGTTTCATCTCGATTAGTGAATGTATAACATAATTGTGAGATCAGAAGCGTTTAGGAAGTAATAGCAGATTTAAAATCACAAGTAATTAGCATTAACATCTTGTAATTCCAAGCGAATTATATCCGAAACCCCCGAATCAAAGTTTAATTCGTTGAACAAAAAAATGAATGAATTGATCGCTTAAGCTTGAGGGTAAACACTCCAATAGATCCCTTCAAACCTTCTGTAACATCAATTTCACTTACAAAGCACATAAACCACTAATTCGATCTGTACCTTCATCGCGAACCTACACCATACTCGAGCACCACCATCCGGACTTCAAGGTCTGAAATTGATAGAGGGCTTTTGCTCACCAAGACCTATGGAAGCCGTCTGCAACACGAATTTGATTATCATCAACGTTTGAACCTCGAACCAACTTTATCTTGGTCGCGGCTATCCTTATCACCATCTTCATCGAATCGAACTCAATAACGTAAGTTTCACACATCCATACACTCAATTTCACTTAGGGAACAAAATCCCTAAGTTTGATTTCAGTATCGTTATCGAATTGATGCTCAATCCAATCCAATTCGAATCTAGGGTTCATGTGAATTTGGGGATTTAAGCAATTAATGTTTAAAATATTTTAAAGTGGGATTATGAACACACCTGGGCTTTAGCCCGACTGGTAACCAGTATCCATCATAGGCATGAGGTCCCGGGTTCGAACCGGGCCTCTGCCACCTTTTTTATTTAATTGTTTTCTTACGTTTTCTTTTATGCAGAAAAATTATAGTTATGTTAATAAATCTAAATAAAATTATTTTGTTAACCAAAAACATTCTAGAAATTATTAAGTTAATTTTTAAGAATTTTGAAATTTATAATTCTTAAATTAAAGAATAAAAAATACTATAAAAACAATATTAAATCTTTTATATGTTATAAATATATTATAACTCAAACTTGAATTATTCTAAACGTATTAAACCTACATATTATAAATACTTTAAATAGTTAATTATACAAATGATTATTTAAGTATTTATTTAAATAATTAATTATTCAATGATTTATTTAACCATGTTAAATCATAAATAGTTGATAAATTTCTTCGTTAACTTTTATTTAAATTCTTGAAATTTGTAAAACAATATAATTTGCTTTATTCTTATTTTTTTAGGTTTTGTATTATAAAACCTTTATGATAAATCATTTTAGAAGCTCAAAACTTTATAAAATAATTTGAAATAATTTTATCGGCATTTAAATAAGTATTTAATTAATTCTATTTATCAAGTTATAAATAATTAATTATTAAATTAATTATTTCTTTTCGCATATTATACTTAATTTCTATTAAATCAATAACTTAAATTATTGGGATATTTTTAATTATTCTTGTTGGATCTAGAAAGGCTGTTGCAACCAAAACCAAGTCACTTAGAAGATTTTGGTACAACAAACAAAGGACTTCCGAAGCTAAGTATGGAACTTCCGAAGGAAGAAGGAGCTCTTCCGAAGACTAAGTGTAAAACACACTTCCGAAGGAAAACTCCAACTACCGAAGACAAAGAACCTACTTCCGAAGATCAAGACTTAGAGAGAAAGATCTGAAGTCAACTTCCGAAGTACAAGAAGTCCTCAAAGCCTCGGAAGCATAGAAGCCTCTTCCGAAGTATAAGTGGCTTCGGAAGAACAACTTCTTTAGAAGCCAATTAACCTTCGGAAGACACTCCTATTAGCCAGTGGACATAAGTATGACCTCTCTGACACTCCGCTGCAAATCTCTGAGATACTGCATGGCGTTTTCTCAAAAGCCATGTAGTTGACCATACTTTAATCCACTGTTTACCTTTTTATGTTAGTACAGTTGCCATCTTTAGTTGGTGACAAAAGGTAAGTCATGGACATGTCATGACTACCATATCTTAGATAATAGTTTATCTAAGATACCTTAACTTTAGCATTGTAGTATATGCTTTAGTCTTAGGTTTCCACCTGGTATCAAAGTATATCCGGCTGCAGGATCTAGTATATATAGTTTCTCATTGTAACTCTTGTTTCATGCTTGTAAGAGTCTTGTAATATCTTGAGTTGAGAAGTAATATATACAAGTGCCTTGAAAAATATATCTCTGCTTGTTCCTTTGCTACTTATTATATTATTATCAACTCTTGTAAAAGACATTACTTCATCTGATTTGAGTGTTTCCATAAGTGAGTTTGAGAGAAATACAAGTGTTTAAGTGACAAACCCGATCCTGCAATTGGTATCAGAGCTTTTTAGGCTCTTGATTGTGAGATCTTACCATCCTAATCAACCAGTTTTTCACTCCTCCTTATACCTCACTCAAAATGGCCCTCAAAAAATCTGAAGTAAAGATGGGGACGATGACCAAAGCTCCCATCATCACCCCTGAAAACTTCAGGTCTTGGAGCAGAAGAATGGAAGGCTTCATCAGGTATCAAGACAGCAAGATGTGGTAATCCATTGTCAATGGCCCGTATAAGCCAAAAGTAGCTGGTGGAAACGGTGCCATGATTGAGAAAGCCGTTGAAGATTATTCTGATGAAGACAGGAAGAAGCTTGACATAGACAACAATGCTATGACTGTTCTTATGACTGCAATCCCAAACTCTATCATGGTGGGGTTTGAGCATTGTAAGTCTGCCAAAGAACTCTTTGATGCTCTTGCTCAAATGTACTCAAGCTAGAATGACTCCAAGAAGGACTCACTGAAGCAGCAGTTTGAGAACTTCACCTATGTTGCTGGAGAGATTCTTAGCCAGCAATATTTCAGGTACATGGATCTCATCTCTTCCCTTCAATCTGTGGGAATCACTCATGAACTCAAAGACCTTACTAGAAAGTTTATGAGTGCTCTACCCAATGAGTGGACATTCTACTGTGTCTCTATCAAGAGAACAGAGAATCTGAATACACTCACCATGACCGAACTCTATGGGATCCTTGATGGATACCGTTTGGAAATGGAAAGCAAGAGGGGTCATCAGACAAGCAGACCCTTAAGTCTTCCTGCTAGCAACGCTTTAATGTTTGC
Organism: Flaveria ramosissima; assembly: GCA_025215565.1. Classification (NCBI taxonomy): domain Eukaryota; kingdom Viridiplantae; phylum Streptophyta; class Magnoliopsida; order Asterales; family Asteraceae; genus Flaveria; species Flaveria ramosissima. The sequence goes on from CM046036.1 coordinate 66,331,473, forward strand.
TGAAGGCTCAGGAATCTCCCAGTCTCAGCAATACCTGACCTACACCCAGCAGCCATCTTGTTCCTCTGGGCCTTACATCACATTTCTTGAGACTCCAAGGTCTCAACAAGCTCAGCAAAGCTCCTTTCAGGACAGCTGTGCATTTGTCTAAGGAAGTGGATACTCAAATGACTATCAATACTGCTTTGATGATCTAGAGTGTTTTAGCCCGGATGACGTGGAGTACGTGGACATAGTCCAACAAATGGCTCTTCTAACCTACAGAGCAAAGAAGTTCTTTAAGAGAACTGGAAGGAAATTCCCTCAAAACCCAATCAACAGCAAATTTGGGTTTGACAAAAGCAAAGCCAAATGTTACAACTGTAACCAACTTGGTCATTTTGCAAGGGAATGCAAGGCTCCCAAGTCCAACCCGGGAACCCCACAGGCCTCCACACATCCCTCTACACCAAAGCCCACCGGAAAGTCAACAGAGACTGCTGCAATGGCTCAAGAAGTTGACTGGAGCTTCATGGTTCAGGATGTGACTCCTGCTTAAGCACTCATGGCCGGAACAGATGAAAACAAGGTATATGAACATCTCTGTATTCCTGCCTGTATTGCTAAGGTTAAACTGTATCAGGACTACAATATGGAAATTAAATCTCATATTGAGTCTTTAAATGTTTTAAAATCTGACTTTAAAAGGGCTGAATCTGACTACCAAAGAAAAATTGAGGAGTTAGAGAAAACTGTGTCCCTCTTAAAACATGAACATACAAACTACAAGACTCAAATCAAGGATTTAATATCCAAATTGACTGAGGCTCAAGCCCAGCTTGTCACTGCTGAGGCTCAAGCCAGGAAGTATGCTATTTCCGAGCAAAACTTCCAAGCCATTCTTGCATCATCCTCTCACTCAAAACTTTGTTATCAAAACAAAGGTGGGTTGGGAACCAATGAAATTGCTCCACCACACTCTTATGAGTCTATAAGACAACCAAGGTGTGGTACTGAAGAGCAAGAGGTTCTATCTACTACCCACCTTCTCATGAGTCTAAGGATGATGCAACTATGGAGACCATCACGGGGAAGGAATAGGTAATTATGCCCTCCCCAGCCAATGATGATCAAACCCTGACCACCAAAGCCAGAAGAAGCAGAGCTAAAGCAGCCAGAAAAACTGCCAAGAAAGTGGCTGAATCCAAGCTAAAGATAGACCCAAAGCAAAAGGGTGTATTCATCTCAGCTGGATTCCAGGTGGTTGGAAATTCTGATTCAGGAAAGGAGTGCAGTACCAGTACTCCTATCCTACCAAAGGATCAGAAATTAAAGGGAAAGGTTGCTGATGAAGAGAAAAAGAACAAGAAACAGCAATCCTCTCATTCCCAAAAAGTTAACATTGCATGCATAATGTGTGGTCTACAAACCACATGGCTAAAGATTGTTACTACAATCCTGCTAGCACATATTATGCAAATAATGTTAATAGAGAAGGAGTCAGGGAAGGTTTCTCATTTGGACCATATCAAATGGTTCAAGTGATGAAAAAGGGAAAGCTTGTTTCCGAAGCAAGGCTTCTCTCGGAAGAAAATTATTCTTCCGAAAGGAAAAAGGCTTCGGAAGTTAAAGCTGTAAAGACTCAGAAAAGCAAAAGAGTCCCCTTGAAACCATCCTTGAAAAAGACTGCTTCGGAAGAAAAGGTGGTGAAGGTCTCTTCCGAAAAGAAAGAAGCTTCGGAAGAATGCCAAGCTACAAAAGCTTCAACAAGCTCATCCTTTATGATCAACCAAGGGATGGAATGGAAGATCAAGGAAGATGTTGTAGCCCAAACCTCTTCGTCAAAGACATCCATTGAACCCCCATGCATAAATTTTGGTTCAATTATGTCATTATCATTGGAAGAACCCAAGACCAATAAGGCTTGGGTTTCCAGTCAAAACTAATTATCTCACCTTATGTGCAGGGACATCGATATGACAAGAATAAAAACATTTGGATTGTAGATAGTGGATGCTCCAGGCACATGACAGGGAACAGATCTTTCCTTCAACAATTTCAACATTATGATGGAGGTCCTGTCCAGTTTGGAGGTGAGGCCGGAGGATATATTTCTGGCAGAGGAAGTATATCCAATGGAAAGTTAAAAGTTGACAAAGTTAATTTTGTCAAACAGCTTGAACACAATCTGTTAAGTGTTTCTCAATTCTGTGATCAAAAGCATCAAATGCTTTTCACAGAACATGAGTGCATTATCCTCAAACCCGGGATGACAATTCCTCAGGAATTGGTGCTTCTTAGATCTCCCAGGAAAGGGGATATGTACAAGCTAGATATGAACAATGCTTCCCCAATGGGAGAAGTATCATGCTTTCTTTCCAAAGCTGATGGTGATGAGTCACCGCTATGGCATAAACGAATGTGTCATGTCAATTTTAAGACAATGAATAAATTGGCTAAAAATAACTTGGTACATGGTTTGCCTAAAAAGGAATTTTTCTTCAAAGATAACTGTGTTGCTTGCCTGAAAGGGAAACAACACAGGTCTTCTCATAAATCCAAAGTTGTTAACTCCATCACCACTCCATTACACTTATTGCACATGGATCTATTTGGTCCCACAAGTATAATAAGCATTGGAAGGAAATCATATTGCCTTGTGATTGTTGATGATTTCACTAGATTTACATGGGTATTCTTTTTAAGAACCAAAGATGAAACTGCTGAAACTTTAGAATCTTTTATTCTTAAAATAGAAAATCAAGTTGATCACAAGGTTAAAATAATTAGAAGTGATCAAGGGACTGAGTTTAAGAACCTAGTTCTTGACTCATTTTGTAACTTAAAAGGGATTGCCAGACAATATAGTGCTCCTAGAACTCCTCAACAAAATGGTGTTGCTGAGAGGAGAAATAGGACACTTATTGAGGCTGCTCGGACTATGTTAGTTGATTCAAAGCTGCCTCTAACATTCTGGGCAGAGGCAGTCAGCACTGCATGCTATGTACAGAACAGAGTTCTTGTAGTAAAGCCACATGGAAAAACCCCTTATGAGTTATGGAACAAGAGGCCACCGTTCATTGGCTTTCTAAGGTCCTTTGGCAGCAGGTGTACCATACTTAACACAAAAGAAAATTTGGCAAAATTTGCTGAAAAGTCAGATGATGCTATCTTTGTTGGATATTCCTCCTACTCTAAAGCCTATAGAGTTTATAATATTAAAAACCAACAATTTGAGGAATCTTCCAACATTGTAGTTAATGAGCACACTCCTTGTGTTAGGGGGAATGACCCTGATCATATCTTTGATTTAGAATTGTTTCTAAACTATTCTAAACCATCTTGTGAGAATGTTTCAGCTAGAACAGGTGTTGAAAGTGATTCTGATGAAGATCAACTGTTTGAGCTTCCCAGACCTATTCCAAGTTCTCCAAGAGTTGCAGCAAATCAAGTTCCCACTATTGAAAGATCTGACAATATAACCATTTCAAGAGATAGTGGTACTTCAACAAGGGATTCACCTGCTGATTTTCAAATCTCTTCAGGTGACCCTGCACAACACCAAACTGATGAAAGCATCATCTTGAAGGAACATGCAACTGTTAATGATGTTTCACAACAAAGAAATGATGATGTTTCTCTTTCATTCAATCAGTCCTCATTGAATGAGTTTGAAACAACAGCTGGACCAAGTATTCAAGCTCCTGAGCAAAATATGTCCAACTTGGACTTATCTTTGCAACTGGAGGTGATTCCTAGACTCAGGATTCATAACACTCATCCAGCTGAAAACATCATAGGGGAAGTCTCTGAAGGTGTGAGAACAAGAGGACAAACTCATAATGGGAATGTCTGCTTGTACTCATGCTTTTTATCCCAATTGGAACCCAAGAAGGTGGAAGATGCCTTGAAAGATAGTAGCTGGGTTGAATCAATGCAAGAGGAGTTGCTTCAATTCAAAAGGCAAAAGGTTTGGAACCTATGTCCGCTACCATCTGGTCAAGTACCTATAGGCACTAAATGGGTATTCAGAAACAAAAAAGATGATAAAGGCTTGATTATCAAGAACAAGGCAAGACTGGTGGTTCAAGGATACACTCAAGAGGAGGGAATCGATTATACTGATGTCTTTGCACCTGTTGCAAGACTTGAGGCAGTTAGGATCTTCCTTGCTTATGCTGCATCCAAGAATTTCACTGTCTACCAGCTTGATGTCAAGTGTGCCTTTCTATATGGGGATATAGATAGGGAAGTCTATGTATGCCAACCTCCAGGATTTGAAGACCCATAGCATCCAAACTATGTGTGCAAGTTGGATAAAGCTCTATATGGGTTGCACCAAGCACCTAGGCTATGGTATGAGACATTGTCTCAATTTCTCCTGAAGAATGGTTACACTAGAGGTACCATTGATAAGACTCTTTTCATAAGAAAGTCTGGGAAAGACATCTTGCTCGTTCAAGTCTATGTTGATGATATCATATTTGATTCCTCAAATGACCAAATGTGCAAAGACTTTGAGAGCATTATGAAGAAGAAGTTCGAGATGAGTTCCATGGGAAAAATTGACTTTTTCCTTGGAATTCAGGTAAAGCAATTGAAGGAAGGGTTCTTTATCAATCAATCTAAGTATGTCAATGACATCTTAGAACGATTTGATATGAAGGATTGTAAAGCAGCAAAGACACCTATACCCAGAAACCACAATCTCTGCCCTGATTCTGAGGGGGAGGATACTGATTAACATCAGTACAGAGCAATTATTGGTTCTCTGATGTATCTCACAGCAAGTAGACCTGATATCATGTTTGCAACTTGCATTTGTGCAAGATATCAGGCTGCTCGAAAGGTGTCTCACCTAATTGCTGCCAAGAGAATTCTCAGATACCTCAAAGGAGCACCTAAACTAGGTCTCTGGTATCCAAGAAATAGTGATTTAATTTCTATGGTTACTCTGACAGCGATTATGGTGGCTGCAACATCAACAAGAAATCAACATCTGGTGGATGTCAATTTCTTGGTGGAAGGATCATCTCATGGCAATGCAAGAAGCAATCCTGTGTCTCTACATCAACTACTGAAGCTGAATACATTGCTGCTGCTAGTTGCTGTGCTCAGCTGCTGTGGATTCAAAACCAGATGATAGACTATGGATTCAACTTCATGAGCACTCCTATCCACATTGACAACAACAGTGCTATATCCATTACCGAAAATCCAGTGAAGCACTCCAAGACAAAGCACATAGATATCAGGTATCATTTCATTAGAGATATTCATGAGAAAAATCTTATCAAACTAATCAAAGTTGATTCAAATGAACAATAATATGCTGATTTGTTCACCAAAGCCTTTGATGAACAAAGATTCAAATATCTCATTACAGCTATTGGGATGATAAACATTGATTAGTTAATCTCATTTGAAAACCTTTTAATGTGTAAAGTCTCATGTCAAAACAATCTAAGCCCTGTTACAAAAGATCTTTTTCTAAATTTTATCTAAGTATGAATTCTTCCGAAGAGAAATTAACCCTCGGAAGATATCTTGCATATCTTCCGAAGCAAATTTCTCCCAAGATAATTTTCTTCTCGGAAGAGTGTTAAGTCTCGGAAGAAGCGATTGATTTCATATCAGATCTACTTCCGAATCATTTAACACACTCCACCTGAAAAGCAACATATACTCTCGGAAGTAATCAATTTACCTTCGGAAGTAAATTTGCCTTCGAAAGAATATTACCTTCAGAAATGCTTTATACTCGGAAGAAAGATTTTACTGTGTAACGGAAATCTTTTGGGCCCCACACTGTAAAAAGTAAAGATTTTGTTAATGATGTCGGATTATTTAAATGGTCTAACCTTACCGCCCATGACACATCATCCACTGAAACCTCACATCATCTTATCCAAAATCCCCTTTAAACCGTCATTTCACCCATTTAAATACTTCCGGTTAATCACTTACATCCTTTTTACCCAAATTACTGCCCTAAAAGCTTTCTTCTTCTCCAATTTACCTTATTCCGAACTATCTTTCTGTCATCTTCTTCAATGGCACTAAACCCTCAGCACAACCAGGTCGCACTCCTTGATTCTTCAAGGGATGTTGACTTCTCAGATATCATTTCTTTTCTAACCCAATCCTCATACTACACTGCTCTGACTGTAAACCCCATAATTTATTCAAACCAAATGTCTGAATTTTGGGCAAATGGTCGGACTGAAACCCTAAATGGGGTTCGGGTTATAAGGTCGAGCATTTGTGGCCAGGAGTTGGTCATCTCTGAACAGATCATCAGGGAGCATCTCGAGCTTCATGATGAGGGAGCTCCAACGGAATTCCCTAAAACAGATTTGGACAATTATTATCTCCGAATGGGATACGGTGGAGATGTCAGCAGGTCAACTGTTTACAAATTCAACTTCTCCTACAAACGGAAGTTCCTGCTGCATGTGGTTCTTTACTGTCTGTCTAATAAATCTGGGGGATGGGATCAAATCCCATATGAACTTGGGTGCTTAGTTCATGGGTTGGTACAAAGCCTCCGCTTCAACTATTCAAGGTTTGTGCTGACTAACCTAATGGGAAATCTTCAAAGGGACACATTCTTCATGTATCTCCAGGTTTCTCCAGCACATAATCAACTGTGAGCTGGACCAGGGCAAGCTTGTCTGTGCAGCTGCTCTGACTGCTCCTCAAATGAGGCCGACCATCTTCAAGATCTTGAAGAGAGTGTCTACCAACTTCACTGGAAGAGATACTGCACTACTTCCAGGTATGATTGAGCCAATGGCTCCTGGTGACATCCCTGTTAACCCCACAGGTGATGAACCCACACTAGCAACTACCCTCAACCTGCCAAATCTATCTTCTCCACCCATTACATTTACCCATCAGAGACGTCCCAAACGAACCCTTGTTCAATCTACTTTGATTGAACAAGCTCCTCCTGTTCAATCCAAAAAGGCTAGAATGGAACAAAGGGCTCCCACTCAGCCTGAGGTCCAACCATCCTTCACAATTGACCATAATATGGGTCTTGAGTCTCCTCAGTCTCAGACCCATGAGCCCGAAACCTAAGCTGATAGCCCTCAGGGAGAGTCTCTATACTCCCCTGAGCAACCAAAAAGGGACAGCTCAATGCCTCTAGACATTGATCAAAGTCCCGGGTCATTAGGTTTCAATTCCCTATCCTTTACTGACCTTTTTACTGGAGCTGGTGAAGAGATTATGTCTCTTAAAGGCAATGAAGTTGATCCACAACACCCTCTCAAGGATCAACAGAGCCTAGAGAGACCCCTTATCTCTAGCCCCCATCAGCAAAGCCTTACTGAGGTGAGTCCCACTGATGTGGAGGGGACTCATGTAGATTCAGCTGCCACTACTGAAGGAGCCTCAATGGATCCTCAGGACAGTGGTAACGAAACTGAGACTGAATCTACGGCAACCATGCCCTTTGATGACTCTGAAAGAGACATCATTGTGCAAGGGAAACCAGGGCGCCAAGAAACCACATCTGGTGGTGAGGATGAACATACAAGGTATGTTACCTCATCTCCCCATGATTCTTCAAAAGAAGATGAGGGAAGTATGCAACTCACCATTCAAGACCTACTTTCTAAAGTCTCAAACCTTGAATCAAAGGTTAGGACTTTAGAGGATAGGTCTGCCACTCAGCAACTTGAGATTGAAACTCTCAAGGCCAAACTAGCTGAGAAACAGATTGAGAGATCTGTTAGGCATGTACCAATTCAGGTCTCCTTGACCTCTTCCTCTAGCTCATCAAGCTCTCAGGATGATGCTACCAAAAAGGGGGAGAGTGTTCAGAGACAAAGTCAAAGACAGGAGGAAACCCAAAGTCAAGCTCTCACTTCTTTGAGCTCAAAGTATCCTGTGCAACAAGCTGCTATTTTCCCTGAGCCTCCTCCAGTTGTTTTTCAAGTGGATCAAAGGATGCTCCAGGATCTCAATAGGTTCTTTAACAAGTTCCTATTGGAATCCCTCATAGAATAGCCCAGCCCTGATATGTCTGTGATCTACTTCGGAGCTCAAGAGCTTCAGAGGTTGAATGCACCTTCTACCACTATCGAGGAAGTTGGTCAACCTAAGGTCCAAGTGGAACCTGAGATTAACTTCGAAGGGGAAACAAGGACTGATGGCCCAGCAACTGAAACAGTTGGGACAGAAAGTGTATTTTCACAGACTTCCGAAGCACAATTCAAAGCCTCGGAAGAACAAACTCAAACTTCCGAAGCTGAGATTGCTGCTGCGGAAGGACTATTCTCATTATCCGATGATCTAATAGTCACAGATGCAATTCTGGAACTTGCATCTGAGGTTAATAGGGAGGATTTTCTCACCCAACCATTAGCTCTGACATCTGCATTGACTCCAGCTCCCATCTCTACTACCCAACCTGGATCTTCCATCCAAGAACCCCCAAAGTCTAGTACTTCCGAAGACATCAAAGGAAAGAGGAAGATGACTTCGGAAGAGCTTCAGGAGGAAGAAAGGTTGGAGAAGCTTAAAAGAAAAGGTAGGCTTCCAACTGGGAAACTGTTAGCTGCAAGTACCAAAGCAGCTGCAGCCAACCAGGAGGCAGTCAACAACCGAAGAAGAGTAGAGGTCATAGATAGACTTGTTGGTCTAGGGGCTGCAACTGAAGATGTACTCCTGCTACCATTAAGAGGAGTTAATAGAGCTGGAAAAGGCAACCTTGCTGCTAAAACAGCAAAAAGAAGAAGCTGCAAGGTTGGCCTTAGAAGAGGAAAGGGAGAGAAAGGAAAGAGAAGCTGATCTGCAGCTCAGGAGGGAAAGGATAACCTTCCTACTCTCCAGAGGTTTCTCTCAAGAAGAGTTGTCTCCACATAACAATGATACGATCTTGTGGCTCTTCAACAAAGAGCAAGATCAAATGGAGAAAGAGAGAAAGAGAGCTGCAAGGGAGAAGCTTTTGCAAAAGAAGAAGAAGGAAGAGGAAGCTGGACTGACTGCTGCCAAGAAGATAGGTGAGAAGGCCTGGATGAAGAGTTATTCAAAGCTCATGGCTTCTCTGGCAGGCAGGTGGGTCCCATGTCGGAAAAGACTCTCCAGCGACATGTCAGTGACATCAAGGCTGACATTCGCGCGGGGAAAAGGAAGGAGATGTATAGAAGGGGACAGGGGATGACCTTCAAAGCAACCACTCAACCCAAACTCCAAACCCAACCTCAACCTGAACCTATACCCTTTCCCTTCCCAATCAAAACGAACCAACTTCTGAACCATTCACCCCGACCCTACACAATCACACCTACCAACCTCTTCACCTCAACCACCCAAACTACCTATCCTCCAACCCAAAACCTTAGCCAGAACCCAAACACCTCAACCTACCATCAACCCATCAAACCATCCCTCAGCCTTCTAAACATCTCTCCATGGAAGAATTCAAGGCAGTCAAGACAAAGCTCATAAACTGCACTACACTGAGCGACATCTCCTGTGAGGAGGATTCAGTCAACTTGACTTATGTTGACGGATCCTCAAGTTCCCTCACAAGAGATCAATTTCTTGATCTGCCCAGAGGAACTTTGGACCAAGCTGCAAACCTCCTTGGCCTCAATTCAGACACGTTGAATGAGGAAGAAAAGAAGCTAAGGAGAAAGCTGGTGACTCTACTAGATACAAAGAAAGGAGACAGGGTACCAAGACAACCTCTTGCACCCAGAAAGAAGATCATCCAGTGGAGGTTCGAAGACTCCTATCACAATTTTGTTGTTGAAAGAGAGAATGGAGAGCTCAACAGGCTGAGTGCCTCATCTCTGCTACACTTGAGCAGGTTTGACATTGCTGAGTTAGCAGAGAAGCCATTCTCCAACCCTTCAAACTCCGATATAGCTGCCCACATCAGAAATCATCTAGGCAGCCTTCATATGGCCGAGCTTACTGCTAGAAGCAAGGTTGAAGAGGAGTTGAAACTGAGAGAGGAGGAGGAAAGGAAAGGATCAGCAACCAAAGGCAAAGCCTTTCTACAAATGGTTGAAGGTCCTGAACTTGAGTCCATAGTTAGATGGGAGTATGACTATAACTCCCGTCAACTAACTCTCTTCAGGGGGACACAACAGAGGGTACATGTCATTCAAAGCGATAGACTGGATCTCCTATCCACCAATGACTTGTACAAGCTTCTCAGCACTACTTCAGGGAAGAACAAAGAGACAGACAAATACCTTTTGTCCCTGGTGCTGAACGCTTTGAGAAGCAGAAATAAGTGAAGTTTTGGTAGCATCAGCCTAGGGGGAGTTTGTTGGATCTAGAAAGGCTGTTGCAACCAAACCAAGTCACTTAGAAGATTTTGGTACAACAAACAAAGGACTTCCGAAGCTAAGTATGGAACTTCCGAAGGAAGAAGGAGCTCTTCCGAAGACTAAGTGTAAAACACACTTCCGAAGGAAAACTCCAACTTCCGAAGACAAAGAACCTACTTCCGAAGATCAAGACTTAGAGAAAGATCTGAAGTCAACTTCCGAAGTACAAGAAGTCCTCAAAGCCTCGGAAGCATAGAAGCCTCTTCCGAAGTATAAGTGGCTTCGGAAGAACAACTTCTTCCGAAGCCAATTAACCTTCGGAAGACACTCCTATTATCCAGTGGACATAAGTATGGCCTCTCTGACACTCCGCTGCAAATCTCTGAGATACTGCATGGCGTTTTCTCAAAAGCCATGTAGTTGACCATACTTTAATCCACTGTTTACCTTTTTATGTTAGTACAGTTGCCATCTTTAGTTGGTGACAAAAGGTAAGTCATGGACATGTCATGACTACCATATCTTAGATAATACTTTATCTAAGATACCTTAACTTTAGCATTGTAGTATATGCTTTAGTCTTAGGTTTCCAGCTGGTATCAAAGTATATCCGGCTGTAGGATCTAGTATATATAGTTTCTCACTGTAACTCTGTTTCATGCTTGTAAGAGTCTTGTAATATCTTGAGTTGAGAAGTAATATATACAAGTGCCTTGAAAAATATATCTCTGCTTGTTCCTTTGCTACTTATTATATTATTATCAACTCTTGTAAAAGACATTACTTCATCTGATTTGAGTGTTTCCATAAGTGAGTTTGAGATAAATACAAGTGTTTAAGTGACAAACCCGATCCTGTAATTCTTAAACTTAATTGATTTATATTATCTTTATTAAACCAAAACATAAACGATTCATTATTTTACTTAATTAATTAAACCCCCAAATTCCAATTGAAACCTTAGTTCACGTCTCAATGTTAATCTTATTATCGAACTTAATCTTGGAATCTATACGTTTAGGCAACTTGTAAGAAAAATCATTGGAGCCTCGTTTAAATTCTTATCATCACCTTGTATATATCATGTGAGTTCTCCATGCTCCTTTTTACTTTATTTCACACCTTTTGGGATGAAACATGTTAACCTTATAAACTTACACTTGTAAACATCTTGATACTTGTAAATACACATGCAATTCATCTTTACCTTTTTGTCATGGTTATTTGTGTTATTGTAAGTCTTATATGAGATACATATTTTGGTTACAATCATTAACTATTGCTAGCCTGACGACGTCTTAGATCTTTGGGCCTGACAAGCCTATTTGGTGCTAAAGCCGACGTATTGCCGGCTCCTGATGACGTATGCTTGTTCATCATGAGAACCAAGTACACTTAGCCAATCTTATAAACTTGTATCAAGTCGAGGTTTGGTTGTAACTGTATGTATTCTATAAACTTGCTAACTCATAACCATTGGCATGAATTGCTACTTGTAACCTTTATATATATATATATATATATATATATATATATATATATATATATATATATATATATATATATGTATGCGTGTGTTTAAACCATGGGAACTCACCAACTTTATAGTTGACCCTTTATTTTTAACATGTTTCAGGTTTGTTACTTGAAGATCTTCTTGTGCTCATATAGGACTTGGATCTAGATTAATTGAAAATCTTATGTTATTGGTTGTATCTTGATTGTTTTGTAATGATTTATTTGTCTTGTAAAGTTCAATGATTAATGATATTAAATATTATTTCAATTTAATTAGTTCCATGTACTATGAACAATCGTCTCCCATTCGTCCGCCCCGATGATTCCGCCGTCGGTTGGGGTGTGACATGAGCCTTCTAACCACTTTAAGTGTGCCGGAAGACCTCTAGCAACTCTACTAGCATCTTAGGATGGAAACTTTCTTTTTATTTATAGTCTGCAGTAAATAAAAAAACACTTATAACCAATGTTGAAATAAATTAAAAGAAAACTAGCATGTGCAAATGTGCAACACAAAAAGAAAACCCAATTAGTAAAGACATGTAGTTGGTTATTTGGTTTGATGGCATGTGAAATGAAGGATAATATTAGGGTCTTTTAGGTCATGGATTTGATCTTGACTTTGAAAGTTTTTACCATATTTAAGGGTTTTTTTTAGAATTAGATGAAACATGATAGTGTGTCTAATATACGAATTTATCTTTCTGGGACGTTGTTAGACAATCGACTTTATCCATTCAAAAAATTTATTAAAGAACAATCACATGACTCCATCATTAGAATGTTGCGATTAAATTATTATTTTCCTATTTTTTATTAATGATATAATGTTGAAATAGCTTATTTTATTTTTCTTGTTATGTAACCGGCAAATAGTTATTGTGGGACTAGCTGGGATGTTAGAGGCACAAGCCTTTTAAAGGGGAGATCACGAGTTCTTCCTTGGCAATGGGTGTGAAGACTAGTATATGAGTTTTAGTTAAGAAGATTGTACGGTGTTACATAGTTTATCCAATAAAAATATGTTCGTAAATGAACCACTTTCATGAACTATTCGAGGGTAAGTTTGTTTATGTTCATTCGTTTAATGATTGGACAAACACGAACAAAAATATATGTTCAATTAATTAAGGGTTATTGGATTTTAAAGATATTCAACTTTTATTTATTAGTCGTCACCTCTAAGCTTATTTTCCTTTAGGATTCCTTAATATTGAGAGTTAACTACATTAATTTTTTGTGAACCCAACTACTTATGTGGCCAAAACACTAATTAAAATGTTAAAATGTACCATCGGGTTCGTTAATCTAAAACTTCTGCATCCTGAAACCCGTAAATCTCCACCTTTTGATATGAACCACTTGACTCGTTGAAGGTAGATTTCAGGTGACAATGGAGGCTAGATACTGGAAAACATATCTAATGGAGGTTGTGCAACGATGGAGTTGAATATAAGCAGAAAGTTGGCCACATTTTATAAAGAAAAACAAACAAGGTTAATTCTCGGTTATTAAGAGATCGTTGAAGGAAAATAAGTTCAAAATTGGGAGTGTTTATAAATAATTTCTGAATTGGGATTAATCCCGGCAAATAAACGAAAGTTAGGATTATAAGAATCAAATAACCCATTTATTAAATGAACAAATATGAACACATGTTTTGTCCGTTAATTTACGTTTGTGCTTATTGTAATATATTAAAATTGATGGTGAATGTAGGGCTGGCATAACATTTCAGACACAACACGATGATATGACATGATGGACACGAACAACATGATGATCTGGCATGACAGGTCAGTCACATGTGTGTTTTGTGCTTATTGTAATATATTATGTTCTAATATTTGAAATCACTTGTGTTTTTTGAATGAATTATGATGCATTAAATTGTTCATTTTTGTTCATTAGTGGTCATTTAGGCCTTTAGCATTCGTTTATGTTTGTTCAGTTATGTTTGTTTATTTTTATCCGTTTGTGTTCATTTACGTTTATGAACTATTCATTTGGTTTTTTAATGAACGAACATTTACATTTATGTTTTCTTAATAAACGAACATGAACCAATAACCATGTTAGATTATGTATAATCATGTTAGATTATGTGTTTGTGTTCAGTTAAAGTTAAACAAACGAGCGCGTACATGCTGATGTTTGTGTTTTTCCGGTTTGTTTATAAGCCTACCGAAAAATCCCAAGCGTTGTTGTCATAAAAATGTAATCGACAATTATGCTATTTTTAGCATATTAAAAAGGTAAATATATATCACAAAATTTTATAAAGATACATATATGAAATTAAATTTTGTAGTGTATATATAATTAACTAGGTTATTACCCGTGTATTACACAGGTTAAATAAATAAAATATGAAAAAATATAAATTATAAAATGATATTTGAACTTGGATATGATAGAAATTAATTACGAGGAAGGATTATAAGTAATAAAACAATAATATTATTTTTTAAACTTTTTTTGTTTTTTTCTTTAGAAAAAACATATAAACATTTTGTTCCAAAACAAAACAGTTTAAAAAATATTATTTTTAAAAACTTTCTTATTATAACTTTGAATTTTACAATTTTGGTTTATTATAATTTACTTTTTATAAACATTGATTTTAAAACATTTCATTTTTTTAAAAAAGTTTGATGTTTTAGAAAAACTTCTTATATTATAAGAATTTGTTTCCTTAGAAATTACATTTATAAAAAGACTTCTTTTTTAATTTATTAAAAAACTATTCTTTATCTAAAAAATATCATTTAATAAGAGAGAAAAACAGAAAATTATAATTAAAATGTCTAGAATTGTGACAGTTGTCCATCAATTTTTTATTATTATTATAATATATAAGTTTTCTATATTTTTAATTAATTAGTAACTCATGCCATCATGTTTCACAATTGTAGCTCCACATAATTCTTTTTCCTGCTTATTGTAATAAATAAGATTTTTATATGTTTTATTTAAAGACATTTATTTCATAATTTTATAATCTATATCCTACTTACAATTTTATAATTTGAATTTTAAAAACTTGGATATCTTTTGCTTAGGATCGTAACAAATGGTAATATGATAACACATTTTTCATAAATTATTTGTAAAAAGGTACAAAACCTCTCGTTTATTGTGGAGCTGAGTTTTTATGATCAAAATAGGTGTTAGATAGTTTGCAGTTTAGTTTATATAAATCGTTATGCTTTGAAGATTAGATAAGTAAGTGTTTGTAATGTATTCTGAAACTTGGAAAACACAATTAGCAAACTAAATTACATGTAAGAATACAAATTAAATTCCAAACATAACAAGTAACAATTTTTTTTTGATAAACCAACCAAAGTTCTGCCATTTTCTATCCATTACAACATGGTGAAAAACATAGCTAATGAAGTTTGATAGTATTAAAAGAGAAAATTATAAGGATATAAATCCGATGTGTATGATAGAATGAAACACCGAGATGGTTTAAATAGAAAAACAATCCGAGTTTAAGAGATAATGATTTTTTAGATTTGAATAATATCTTAAAACTTCAAAATTTGAATTCATAACTAATTATCTACAAATCGGATGGCTCTGAAGTTATAACATCTTAAAATTGTATTTGATATGGGTAAAACATTTAGGCGGGAAACTTGATGGTGAGAAGGAATTTGGTGTTGATATGTGTCCCACAATGTAAAAGTTTATTATTAGTATAGATTAATATATATTAATTATGTATTTCGATTATACAGTAACTTTTTTAATTTTTAAAATTTCGTTATCTTATCAATTAAAATTATTCACATAAGTTGTCGTTTGGGTCTATAAGCTCTAACTGACTGCTGTCATCCTGGGTTCGACCATGGTAAAGTCCTTTTTTTTCATATGGATGCTTTAGGAGGCTTGCTCCGCTCCAAGTCACACACATGTATTATTATTTTTATTTTGTTTATACTTGGAACAATAATATTTGAGAAAATTTCATAAATGGTTAGTGAGATTTAACCAAATTGTGTGTTTGGTTTGGTCTCAAACTTTAAATGTTGCAAAGTTAATCTAAACTTTTGTGTACTCATTACATGTTTTTTTTTATATTAAATTCATTCAGTTATTATGCAAATTATAAAGTTTCAACTAACTTTTAAATTTAACTTTAAGGATTAAAAGTCCAATGCTCACGTAAAAACTTAGATTAAGTTTGTAATTTTTAAATTTGGAAACCAAACTTGTTATTACAAGACAAAAGTTTGAACTTTTGAAATTTACAAAGTCTATAGGACCAAACTTGTAATATTGTCAAACCACAGATACATTTATACAATTTTCTCATAAGATTATTCCTAAACTAATATAATTCGTGTTTAATAACTATTAAATTCACAACATGAATTTTTAAACTTTTGTTTTGTTTAGTGTTTTTTTAATATTCTGATTGTAGATTTTTTATTTTATTAACTTTATCTTTTTTCTTACATCTACGTTATATATGCGTTTGCATTTAGGTTTTTCGACAATCGCTTTTACAATGGAGTATATTTCGAGTGTTACAATGGAGTAAGACGAAAGCACATTTTTGGGTTTTTACTATGGAGTGATGCTCACTTTCATGACTATGTACGCTTTAAGGTTTTATGACGTATTGATGGTTGTTGTGATGTGTTTTTTATTTGCATTTTGATATATAGGATCGTGCTATCACCAATAGGCTGGGTTTGCAATCGTGTTTCTTGAAGACTTAGGGTTTACATTGAAATTACCGTAGTTGCGACATGTTTTGGTGTTCGCACTTTGATATTTGGGACGTGGGGGAGTTCCTAGCGCAAAGTGCAGGCGGAAAACCTAGTTTATCTTATATAATGAGAACATAAATTCTTAAAATGCACTTTAGTTTATAATCTTTGTGAATGATCACCTGGAAAAACTTAAATGGAAAAAAAAGTATATAAGGTGGACATATAACACTATACTAATAAATGAAAGGTTATATAACAATGTTAAGTTAGAATCTCATGTAGTACATGGTTGAATAAGAAATATTTAATATATATATAAATTAGGAGTTAGAAACTATAAGACGCATTTTTGATGTAATATTTGATTGAAATTATGTGTGATTAAATTACTTTAGTCGAACATTATTTTATAATATTATTTGAAAATTTTATCTTAAAATGAAATGTCTTATAAAAAACTTTTTTTAACAAAATGCTCTAAAAACATTTTTAATCATTAGTTAATAAAACATTTTTTATCATTTAAACTTTCATTTTAATTTTTTTTCTAAAGCATTTCATTTAAAAATGATTTTTTAGAAATTATTGTTATTGAAGAAGTATCATTTTTTAATAAAAATCTTGTTGCTTCAAAACTATGCTTTTTATTTTTTTTCTTGTATTTTCAGAAAGAAATGCTTTTAAATTTTTTAATTTTTTAAAAAATATCTCATTGTTTGAAAACTTTGGGTTAACTTTTTTTGTAAGAAAGTTATGTTTTAAAAAATTGGTTTATATAAAACTTTTATTAATTAAAAAGATCGATTTCAAAATATTTCATACGTTAAAAAAGCTTTGATGTTTAAAAATAAGTTGTAGTTCTTAAGTTTGTTTTCTAAAAAGTGTATCTTTTAATCCAAATAAAATATTTTGCAATTAATTAAAGTTTTTTTTAAAGAATATCGATAGGACTTTCCAAACTCAATCAACTCGATGTAAAGAAAACATGCAATAAGCGTCTAGTTTATTAGAACCAAATCTTGATATTAGATTGGTATGAAAAATTGACTCAACTAGCTTAGGGCTAGTTATCCCCGCGAACACTGACCTAGACACTTATCACACTGTGTTAAACAATAAATTTAAAATTTTAAAATAAAAGAAAGAGAGATATTTAGAAATTAATTATTTTGACATTATAAAACGGATACATGATATAGACAGGAATGAATTGAAGAATGAATTTGTGATGATACATGTTCACTTCTTTAATCAATTATTATAAGTAAGTTTTATAAACTTTTTGGCTTTTAACTCTTGTAAAGATGTGACGCTAATTATAGTTTCTTTAGATTTGTCACATGAGAAACAATATTTTAGATGCAAATAATTCTAGGTTTTGATTTATTCAAACTATGATATTTCAAATGAGAAAAGAGATTACATAGTAATTTCTATCCTTTGCATCTACTTCAACTTGTTTCCCATCAATAAAAGTTGTGATTTATCTAATCTTGTTATCAATAGTATCTTGATAATCCTTTGAGTTCAACAGTAACGAGTTTTTATGAATATAAAATAATAGTATGGAAAACGAGAAGGCTTAGGGGTTGTTTGCTTGGGTCTGACCCGGCTGACTCGGTCAGCCGGTCAGCCTGTTTGATGTGCTTTTAAATCAGATCTGACTGGGTCCTTTTAGTTTGACCCAGACCTAGATTTTCAGCATTCTGACCAGCTGATCCACGCCTTCATCCCTGCACACTGACTCCTGCAATCCTCCTTCACGCCTGCACACCGCCTCCTCCCATCGGCGACCCCTCCGCCGGTCCACCGCGGTTGACCAGCTGACCCATGTCTTTTGTTGTTGGCCTGAGCTCTCGTGGTTAGGAGGGTGGTGCGGTTCCAGTGGGTTCTGAGGTGGTTTGGTAGGGGTGTGGTGATGGGGTTGGGGTTGGGGTTGGGAAGTGTTGATGCATGTATGTCCCTAGATCATGATTTGTAATGTAATAGATCTTGTCTGTCTGATTATGATGTAATTTGTATTGATTAATGAAATGACATGGATTGTTTGTTATTGGTAATGTTGAATATTTCATTAATGAGTCGTGATTGAATTGATTGGGTTTATGATTGTTTGAATGGTTACACATAATGTTATATTAATTAAAACATTCAAACTTAACTTAATGAAGTTCTCATGCGAATGGCCCATGCGAATGGACGACACGCATGAATAACTTCATACGATTGACTCAATCGCACGACTGAACCAGGAGATTGGATCAGTCGTATGATTGACACATAAGATTGGCTCAGTCGCACGACTGAACACTCAGTCGTGCGGATGAATCAACCGCATGGTTCAATCGCACGACTGAACCATACTTATGGCCCAGTCGCACGATTGAACAATACTAACTTATAAATAGACCCAATTCGTGGAAAAACGTAAGCATTCATACCATTACGATTCCAGACGTACCCTAGCCGTCTAGAGACCTCCCAAATCGTTCTCCAAGTTCACAGAACACATTAGATCGATTCCTAATCGACTTCTAACGTTAGATTCAATTCTTGATTGATTCTTCGTGTGTTCTCACTGATTGGATCGCCAATCAAATAGGATTCCGCACTATTTGAGTTGGTTTAACACGCTAATCACTAGGTAGTTCGTTCAAATACCAGGTCCTAACAAGTGGTATCAGAGCTTTGGCTCTTGATTACGTGTTGATTCAATCAAGATTGCATAAAAGTTTGTGTTTTTGCACTAAAAACGCAATCTTTGGTGTCAAAAGTGATCTTGGATGTTCCCTGCTCATCGAAGTTTGGTTTCTACGGACCTAGGCGATTAGGACTTGTGAAATTTCGAATTTTTACGGCTGAAACCCGTCAAACCTAGAAAATTTCGCAAAACAGCAGCTTCAATCGCACGAGTGACCCATTCGCACGACTGGACTCCATTCGCATTGTTCATTCGCACGATTGGACCTAGTCGCACCTTCATTCGGCCGAATGAATCGTTCGTTCGCATAGCTCATACGCACCAGATTCATTCGCACGACTGAACCAATCGCCCAGTTCAGCCGCACGATTGAACCAGTCGCAGAGTTCATACGCACGATTAGACCATTCGCATCCTTCAGTCGCATCAGTGAAAGTTTGTTTGATTAGATTCTAAGTTATTCACCATGGAAGATCAGATGTCAGCCTTTACTGCTGGGAAGGACTCGAGGATACAGAACCTGCTGCTGCTTGAGAGTGAGGTGGGTAATCACAATAAACCACCAAAGCTCTTGACTTTAGATGAGTTTCCTCACTGGAAACAACGTTTTGAGATCTACCTCAATGGAGTAGATCCTAATCTGTGGGAAGCCATTGAGATTGGTTATAGTACACCGGTGGGAGCTGATGGAGTTAAGCTAACGTTAGGTGGGATGACAGACGCACAGAAATTCAAGTACAATGCAGAGAAAAGGGTTTATGCATTGATCACTCAGTCTATCCCCAAAGACATATTCCACCAGTATTCAGAGAATAAGCAGTCCAAGAAACTGTGGGATGAGCTAGAGAAGAGGTATGATGGGAATGCTTCGTTGAAGGCAATCGCAAAGGAGTTAAAGAAGGAATTCGATAACTTCTCATCGATTGGTAACGAGAGTTTAGACGATGTCATAGATAGATTCTACCACTTGATGAGCGAACTGCATACACATGGAGTGGAAACGACCATGGAAGAGAAAGTGAGTAACTTCGCAGACGGATTGCCTGATAAGTGGGCTTCATTCGTGTCTAACCTAAGACAGAATGGAATGCTTGTAAAGCTGGATATTAATGACTTCATTCTTAAGTTGCGAGAAGAAGCACTAAGGATGAAGTACAGAGCACAGAAGTCTTCGTACACACAAAATCCAGCTTTATACAACGCCACGCCTCAAGCTAAGACATCTAGAGCGCCTCTCCAGACTGCTTTTGTGTCTAGCTCGTCAGGTCCTTCACATGCTTCTCCTTCTGGATCAGACACGTCAGGGTCGTCATGTACCCACTATATTGGATCAGAAGCAAGTGCTACCAAACTGAAGACTGAGAACCTCGATAATGTGACCGTAGAAGTAGCTCAAGAGCATATGGATCTTTTAGCTGCAGTGGTTCATTCATATGATGGACTTGTTGCCGGGAAGATTGGAAACTGCCATCTGGCAGATGAGGACTACGAGCAGGTGGACGAAATGGAGCTTGAAAGGATGGATATAATGTGGGCCTTAGCTAGTGCTGTCCGAAGGGCGAAGAAGTTTGTTAAAAAGACTGGACAGAACTTGGTAGCTACTAAGGATACCACATTTGGCTTTGACAAGAGCAAAGTGACCTGCTTCAACTGTGGAGAGAAGGGGCACTTCAAAAGAGAATGTGTCAAGCCAAAGAAGACGGGTAATGGGAACCCGTTCTCGTCCTTTACTCGCCAAGACAAGCAAGCTTCCAGTTCTACTTCATCAAACAAGGATCCAAAAGCCTTGACTGCTCATGATGATGAAGGTCAGGATTGGAGCTTTAGGTTTGTCTCACCAGGAGAATCAAACATTGCAAGTGTAGAAGATATTGATGATGATTCTGCGAGTGAAGGTGATCTAGCAGTTGAGATAGCAATGTCACATAGTGAAGAAGCAACTGCAGCCGAGGTCAGTTACAAGCCAAAGGAGGAGACTTCCACATCAGAGACAGAAAAGACAGAATCACCAGAACCAGAGACATCTGATGCTGCGTTGATGGCCAACTCTTCTGAACCAACTCAGGTAAGTACTACTGACCAAATGTTTAATAATCATGCTTGTTCTGATTGTGATACTTTTAGGAATAGCATAGATGAAAAATTTGCTAGGTTATTAGATCATAATGATAACTTAGTAAAAGATTTACAATTGTGCACTGAGGCTAATAGAGTACTAAAACAAAATGAGCATAGTTATAAAGAAAAGATAGACCTATTGACTAAACAGCTTAGGGAAACCGAAGTAGTTGCCTTTAACCAAGCAAATAACATTAGGTACTATCTAAACTCCCTAGAAGACACTAAGAAGCAAAAGGCAGTTCTAGAAGTAGAAGTAAATTCATTAAAACAGAAACTGCATAGTTGGACTAGTTCTTCACACATAGTTCAACACTTAGTGAGAGAAAGGAATAACGGGGAGGGATTGGGTTACAAAGTGGTTCCACCACCACCTGAGACCTTGATGAACACTAAGACTAGACCAGTAAATAATAACCCCATCAAGGATCATGTGGTGTCTACTCCTCTTGTTAGTGATCCAGATACCTCATGTTCATCTACTGAATCTGGACACAAACAAAAGAAGGCCACTTCAAAGGCAAAAGGTAAATTGCCTTGTGTTAATCTGGAAAATGAATTTGAAAAAGTTAACTTAAAGTCAGGGTCAAACAGAGTCAAATCAGAACCTAAAAGGACTTCAAATGTTAATTTTCACATGCTTCAAGTCAAAAACCAGTTAACCAAAAAGAGAAAGATGTTAAACAGGTTAAACCAGTTAATTTTGTTAAACCAGAGAAAACATCTAACACACAAGAGTCAAAACCTAAAGTGATTGATGTTACTAGAGTGTCACGCACTTCTCCACAAAGAAAGTCTACTCATAAAGTTGATAGCCGGTCATGCAAACTGTGGAGAATGTGGACACATTGCTTCCTATTGTCCTTTCTATCAGACACCTAGGAAGAAGATTGATCTTCAGGACTCTAAGCCTAGGTCTTCTAAGAGGAGTTCTCTGACTCCACCTAGAAGAGCTAGTGAACCTAAAGTCCAACCTGTAAGCCAGACGACTGTTTATCATAAACAGGCCTTGCACAAATCTGGTTTATGGAAAGAGAAGTCATCCTGCGTGTCTGATACTGATGACAAGAAGGAACCTGAGCTACCCTCACCCTCTAAGGGTCAATGGGTGGAGTTTATGATGTGTGATGCCTCTGGGAAACCCAAGCCAGTAAAGGCTTGGGTTCCTAACCTAAACTAATTCATTTACTTTGTATGTGCAGGGTGTTCGATACAGTGCTGAGACTAACACGTGGATTGTAGACAGCGGAGCATCCAGGCACATGACAGGAAATAGAGCCCTTTTATCAAACGTCAAGCAGATAAAAGGAGGGCATGTTTCCTTTGCTGGAAACAAGGGAGGCTATATCACAGCTCAGAGAGAAGTGGGAAATCAGAAAGTTAAGTTTGATAAGGTGAACTACGTTCAACAACTTCAGAATAACTTACTTTCTGTTTCCCAAATCTGTGATAAAGGATTTAAGGTCATCTTCGACAACAAGAAGTGTTACGTGCTGAAGAAAGACTACGTAATCCAAGAGGACCAAGTTCTGATGACTGCTTCAAGATATAAAGACCTTTATGTCTTGGATCTGTCAACAGCTGCTACAACGGATCATGAGGTTCAGTGCTTTCTATCTAAAGCTACTGAGAAGGATTCCATCTCCTGGCATAGGAGAATGGGACACATTTGTTGAATCTAGAGAGGCTGTTGCACCAAAACCATATCACTTAGAAGATTTTGAGTACAACATACAAAGGACTTCCGAAGCCAAGTGTGGGACTTCCGAAGGAAGAAGGAGCTCTTCCGAAGTCTAAGTGTAAAATACACTTCCGAAGGAGAACTCCAACTTCCGAAGTATAAAGAAGTCCTTAAAGCCTCGGAAGCATAGAAGCATCTTCCGAAGTATAAGTGGCTTCGGAAGAATTTGTTCTTCCGAAGCCAGTTAACCTTCGGAAGACACTTCTATTATCCAGTAGACATAAGTATGGTCCGTCTGACAGTCCGCTGCAAATCTCTGAGATACTGCATGGCGTTTTCTCAAAAGCCATGTAGTTGACCATACTTTAATCTACTGTTTACCTTTTTATGTTAAGTACAGTTGTCATCTTTAGTTGGTGACAAAAGGTAAGTCATGGACATGTCATGACTACCATATCTTAGATAATACTTTATCTAAGATACCTTAACTATAGCATTGTAGTATATGCTTTAGTCGTAGGTTTCCAGCTGGTATCAAGTATAACCGGCTGTAGGATCTAGTATATATAGTTTCTCATTGTAACTCATGTTCTATGCTTGTAAGTGTCTTGTAATCTTGAGTTGAGAAGTAATATATACAAGTACCTTGAAAATACTTCTGCTTGTTCCTTTGATTACTTATTATATTATTATCAACTCTTGTTAAGGCATTGCTTCATCTTGTTTGAGTGATATTATAAGTGAGTTTGAGAGAATTACAAGTGTTAAGTGACAAAACCCGATCCTGCAATTGGTATCAGAGCTTTTTAGGCTCTTGATTGTGAGATCTTACCATCCTAATCAAACAGTTTCACTCCTCCTTATACCTCACTCAAAAATGGCCCTCATCAAATCTGAAGTTGAAATGGGAACGATGACCAAAGCTCCCATCATCGATCCTGAAACTTCAGGTCTTGGAGCAGAAGAATGGAGGCTTCATCAGATACCAGGATAGCAAGATGTGGCAGTCCATCATAATGGCCCGTACAAACCAAAAGTTGCTGGGGGAAACGGTTTTGCCATGATCGAGAAGGCTGTTGAAGACTACTCCGATGAAGACAGGAAGAAGCTTGACATAGACAGCAATGCTATGACTGTTCTGCAGGACCGTGTAAGGGCTTAAGCACAATTACAACACAACAACACAATGAGGAGATTAACTAAGCTCTAATCAAACAGTGAACTGGGTAACCAAAGGTGATACAAAGAACACAAGTAAAGCAAGAGAGAACAAGAGAATATGGGTTTCAAGGAGGCAGTATATTGCTTTCTCAAGTTCTTTTACAAGTGTTACAAAGCATAAAGAAAAGATACAAGAACTTGAAATACTTATACTACAACCTACAGCCGGCTATACTTTGAAAGCCAGCTGGATACAATTGACTAGACACTAACAAAATCAATTGTAGGATCAAAAGGCATATCTGCCTTTTGACCTTGTGACTATGACATGCCATAGCTCACATCCTTATACAATACAAAAAGGATAAAATACATAAAGTGGAAAGTTGAAGACTCAAGACCTCAATGTACAGTTACCAAAAGCAAGGCCCTTTTCACCAACTCATGTAAGTTGGTGACTTTACAGAGATGCAGCGGAAAAGGTGCTTTATGGAACAGTACATCAGATAAAGCATGTGTACTAAAAGTCTTCGGAAGAAATCTGTCTTCATAGGTTGAAGCTTCGGAAGACTTTGTCTCTGAAGCTTCGGAAGACTTCATGTTTGGCTTCGGAAGATATTGGTCTTGGCTTCGGAAGATTTTACACTTAGAGTATTTTCTAATGCTTTGTGTAAAACTTCCGAAGCATTCTTCACTTCAGTACTTAGTGCATGTTGCTGAGACACTTAGGCTGTTTTGGGTTGCATCAGACTTCAGGAATCCTTACAAACTCCCCCTAGGCTGATGCTACCAAAACACTTGGAAGATCTTCAAATGTTGGTAGTCTTCAGTACAATCAGGACCATTCCTTTCTTCATGAGATGGTCAGGATCATCAAGACTTTCATAGTATCTTCTCATCTCAAAGAGATCATGCAGAGGTAAGTTGATTATGTCTTGCCATGAGTAGACATTCTCAACACCTTGATCTCTGATAACAGTCCATCTCTCTGGATTGGTAGAGTAAGTCCAGGACAAGATGGGTGTCTCACTAGTTAGAGGAGCCACTTGAATAGGAGTTGATTGGGCTGCCTCATCATGCACTTCCTCAGGTTGATCTGATTCAGCCTGAGGTGCAGAGGTAGATGACTTTGGCTTCTTCTTCTTAGTCTTTGGTTTAGAAGCCATCCTCTTCTTCCTCTTGGATGTCTTTAACTGAGAAGACTGGTCTGCAGCACCATGTTGATCATCAGTGTCTTTCTCAGTTGGGTGTTCCTCCCTCACAGGTTCAGAAGGAGAGGGAGTTTGACCCTGCCTAGGATCAGAAGATGAAGCTTGCTGGGGCTCAGCTGGAGGTGCTGGTTGAGGTGTCTCTGGTTGTTCAAACTTGACCTCCACTTCAGGTGGGACTTGACTTGGAAGAGAGTGCAAGTCAATAAGTTCTCCACTCTTAATCTTCTGCTTGATCACCCTAATATGCTCATCCATAGTGGATAGAGACATGGGGCCAAGTCTCCTTCCGGAGAATCCATACAGCTTCAAGAAGCTCACCATTCTTTGTCTGTCAGCAGACTTCTTTGCATTCTTTTGAATGATGGCCCTTGACTTTGCAGCTTCTTCCCTTAGTTTCCTTTTGGTTGTCTTTCTTTCCTTGACTAACTCAAGCTCAAGTTGCTTTAGATACTCGAACTCAATGAAGTCATAGGACAAAGGGAGAAGTGCATCTGCCTGATAGAAGCCTGTGGCACTCAGGTAGTTGATCATCTTGATCCTATCTTCCTCTTTATCTACCTGAGGTTCTTGTGGAGCCACATCTTCCTGTGCAGGACTTTCTTGAACTGGTGAGAGAGTAGGAGCATGCTTGTAAAGTCTTTTCTGTCTCTTCTCCTCTTTGAGTTGGAGAAGTATCATTGCATCCTCTTTCTCCTTCAACTCTCTTGACACTTCTCTGTCAGCCAGTTCATTTAGTTCTTCTAAGGGGAGGGAGATGATCTCATCAATGTCATAGTTCCTGGTCTGTAAGTAGGTAATCCTGACTGCCCTTAACTCATCATCTTGAGTATTTGGTCTGGGAGCAGCCCTGATTGCAGCTTGCATGAAGCTAGATGACCCAGTGGAACTTTCTCCCCTTAGTCTCCTTTTCCTCTCTCTCTCTTCCTCCTCAATTTCCTCAGGAGTCATTATCCTTTTCCCTTTGTCACCAACAGACCTTTGTGACTCAGGGTGGATTGAAGCTTGGCCTTCATTGCTTGGAGTAGCTTCCATGCTCTGGCCAGAGAGAGGCTGAGAAACACCTTCACCAGCAGGTGTCTCAGATGGAGTTTGGACCTCAGCAGCAGTTGTTGATGATGAGACAGGGGTCTCAGGTTCTGTCACTGGGCCTTCAGTCAAGGTTTCCCCTATGAAACTAATCTTAGGGTCCACCTCAACATCCAGTTGACCGATGACATTGCCTGATTGCCTAAGTCTCCTTCTTAGAGAGAACTCTGCAAGGATCCTGTCTTGGATTCTTTGAGCCAGCCTGTCAGCTTGTCTTGAATTGCTTGGATTGACAAGTGGCAAGTTGACTAAATCCAGTCTTTCATAAAAGCTCAGGCTTTGGAATTGAAAAACTTCTTGTTGGCCTTGAACTCTTTGAAGTATGAGGGCTCTCCTGTCATCATCATACCTCCACCTTATGATGTGATTGCCAGTTCCTAGTGGTGGAGATGAGACAGCCCTTGGTATACCTTCCTCAAAGAGACTCCTGATGAGAGAGTCTATAGAGTCCACATTAATGTGAACTTGAGGAAGTTGCTGAGAATGCACAACAGCAAGTGAGGATGGTGAGTCCTCTATGTCCATTCTCTCTGAAGAACTCCCAGGTTCTGTGGTTGTAACAACTTTCTCCCCCTTTTTGGTAGCATCACCCACTTGCATAGGTGAGCTGGAGGATAAGTCAATCACTTCCACAGGTTCTTGTGTTCCTGGTTGAGCTCTCCTTAAAGGTCTCCCAGCTAGTTTTTCCTGCAGATATGAAATCTGGAGTTGCTGATCATTGACCCTGTTTTGCAGGGTAGTCACCTGAGATTCCAAGTGACTAACCTTAGAGACTAAGTAGGTGCATGTTTTTGACAGTTTTTGCACCTTTAGTCTCAAATTCCCCTCATCTTCATCAGAAGATTCATTGGGGGATGAGATGATTGGACCAAAGTCCTCTCTCTCACCACCAGCTTGAGTTTCTTGGCTGCTGGTTTCCTCTGCTCACTGGCAGCCTCAGTTGAGATGCCAATGGGCTGAGTTGCCATGGTTGAGGTCTTAATGATGTAATCACTTTCAAAAGTGAGAGCCTCTTCCATATGGACATCCTGAACAGGTTCAGAAGTGTCCACCTCAGTAATAGGTGACTGATGGGGGATAGACTGAGGAGAGTCAGAGGTACTCATCTCTCTTTGAGTAGGGGAGGAGAAGAGAGACTCATGGTACTCACTGAATCCTAAGTCTTCATCAGTGTAAAAGGATAGGTTGGGAATTGGTTGGTTGAGATCCAAAGGCTGGGGATGGTAGCTGTCCCCTGAAGGTTGTCCACTTGAGTGTTGAGACTCAGAGTGAAGGCTTAAGGTTGTTGGGCTATTGAGCTCATCAGGGTGAGCTTGAGGAACCTCAGCCCTGATAGGTGAAGTAATGGGAGTGGTTTGCTCCTCAGGAGAAGTGGGAGCTCTAGTGTCCACTTCTTCCTGTAAGGTTGAGTATTTGGGGGCCTGCACAGACTCAATAGCCTGAGCAGGGGTTCGTTTGGATTTTCTTTGGTAGGTGAGGGTGATATCTGGTCTTTTTAATGGTAGGGACAAAAGAGGTGTGGGTTCAACACTAGCTTGTGTTGCTAGGTTGTCACCTTGAGCAATGAGCTCTAACATTTTTGGGACTAGGGCTGTTTCTACCCCAGAGAAGCCTACAGTTGGCTTCTTCATTATTTTAAAGATGCCGGGCTTCATCTGTCCCAATTTAAGAATATTACCTGTTTCCCTCAACTGTGAGCCCAGTTCACAGTTGAGAATGTGTTGAACATATCTAGGAAACATGTAATACTAAGGAGTCTAAGTTTGCAAGTAAATTAGTATAAACAAATTGTGAATACCTGAACTTGACCCCCTGAACCATTCCATGAACTATAAAGGAGAGATCCTCAGGAATCTGGTCCCATCCACCATGCTTGTTTGACAAGCTGTGGATAACCACATGGAGCAGGAATTTCCATTGGGATGAGACCTTCCCTTTCCTAAAGGTCTTTACAGAGAAATCTCCCTCATAGCCCATCTGCTCAAAAGAATGATTAACAGCTTCTTTGGGAAGGACACCTCACCTTCTTCATCATCCAGCTGTAGATGTTGGTTAATGATGGCCGGAGTGATGAAGATTGTCCTCCCTTGCACTGTGGCAGACAGTGCCTTCTCCCCATCCATAATGACCTCTTGGCAGGTCTTCCAGAATTCAAGCAAATGATCCTCATATAGAGTAGGATCAATGGTCAGGGAGGTGAAATAATTTGACAGAGTCAAGAATTGGCAAATCTCTGAGAAACTTGCATCTTTCTCAGAGCTTAACAGAGCAACTTGATTATGTTGCCTGTGTAGTTGCATGGAGAAATCAGGGTTGTTTCTGCGGTTAAGGTTGGCCATTTCAGAAGCTTAAGGGTGAAGAAAGGTAGAAAGCAAAGGCGGTTTAGAGAATTAGGTTAGAGAAAAGTAGAATTGAGGAAGATAGTGGGAAAGAGAAATTGGGTATATTATATGAAAAGGGATTTGAACCAAAGTTAATGAAAGAGGATAAACTTTGAAATCCGAAAGTCGGTCCCACCTCTGAAAAGGTAGTTTACTTTTGCTCAAAAAGTAGTTTTCTTGGAATTCGAAAAGCTTCCGAAGTTTATTTGTCTTCGGAAGTTTTGATTTAAAAGCTTCCGAAGCTAAAATGGCTTCGGAAGATTTTCCTGAGAGTCTTGATAATTTATGCTTCGGAAGAGAAATAAACCCTTGAATGCTTTGTATGAAAATAAACAAAGCTTCCGAAGGTTAATTTTGCTTCGGAAGGAAAAGGTTCTTGAAAATAGATAAGTGTCTGAGATAAGAATTTTAAGCTTCGGAAGATGAATTTACTTCTTCCGAAGGTAAAATCTCTTAGACAGTTATGTATTTTAAAGACATGTTTTTCTTCCGAAGATAAAATTTTATCTTCCGAAGTATCAGAAATTTTCAAGAATCTAAGGAAAGTCTTCAAAAAGAATTTTACATCCAAAGAAAACATGAGCTTATGAAAGTGATGAACTAGACAACTTAGGACACACATATTTTAAGAAGAAATAATTAGAATTAGTTTTAATAAAAAGTCTACTCAAAGTTAATCATCCCAATAGCTGATATCAGATACTTAAATCTCTGTTCATCAAAAGCTTTGGTGAACAGATCAGCATATTGTTCATCTGTATGAACTTTGACTAGTTTAATTAATCCTTTTTCATAGTTATCTCTTATTAAATGATACCTGATGTTGATGTGTTTGGTCCTTGAGTGCTGCACAGGGTTCTCAGTGATAGAGATAGCACTATTGTTGTCTATGTGGATAGGAGTCTCTTTGAAGTTAAATCCATAGTCCAGCATCTGATTTTGAATCCAAAGCACTTGAGCACAGCAGCTTGCAGCAGCAATGTATTCAGCCTCAGCAGTTGATGCAGACACACAGGATTGTTTCTTGCATTGCCATGAGACCACCCTTCCACCAAGGAATTGACATCCCCCAGATGTAGACTTTGCAGTCATATTGCAACCACCATAATCACTATCTGTATAGGCATACAGATTGAAATTTGGATTCTTTGGATACCATAGACCAAGTGTTGAAGCACCTTTGAGGTATCTTAAAATCCTTTTCACAGTGATTAAGTGAGACATCTTAGGGTTGGCTTGATATCTTGCACAAATACATGTAGCAAACATGATATCAGGCCTGCTAGCTGTAAGATACATAAGAGACCCAATCATAGCCCTGTATAAGTGCTCATCTACACACTCCCCCTCAAGATCTGGACCAAGGGAGTGGTTTCTGGCTATGGGTGTCTTAGCAATCTTACAATCAGTCATATTGAACCTCTTGAGTATGTCTTGAACATACTTTGACTGACTTATGAAGATGCCATCTTCAACCTGCTTCACTTGAATTCCCAGAAAGAAGTTGAGTTCTCCCATTGAACTCATCTCAAATCT
The DNA here is from genome assembly GCA_025215565.1 of Flaveria ramosissima. Lineage (NCBI taxonomy): Eukaryota > Viridiplantae > Streptophyta > Magnoliopsida > Asterales > Asteraceae > Flaveria > Flaveria ramosissima. The sequence goes on from CM046036.1 coordinate 66,361,864, forward strand.
GTCTTTCATCAGCTTCTCAAAGTCTTTGCAGAGCTTTGGATTAGTTGAACCAAAGATGATGTCATCAACATATACTTGAACCAGCAATAAGTCATTTCCCTGTCCTTTGATGAAGAGAGTTCCATCTATAGTACCTCTTCTGTATCCATGCTTACAGAGATACTCAGATAGTGTCTCATACCACTTCCTGGGTGCCTGATGCAGCCCATAAAGAGCTTTGTCAAGCTTGCAGACATAATCAGGATGATCAGGGTCTACAAAACCAGGTGGCTGTTTGACATAAACCTCCTCATCAATCACTCCATATAAGAAAGCACACTTTACATCAAGTTGGTAGACCTTGAAGTTCTTGGATGCAGCAAATGCCAGGAATATCCTAACAGCTTCTAGTCTTGCTACAGGAGCAAAGACATCAGTGTAGTCAATCCCTTCTTCTTGTGTGTATCCTTGAACAACTAGTCTTGCCTTGTTCTTGATGATGATTCCCCTATCATCCTTCTTGTTTCTAAAAACCCATTTGGTTCCAATGGTAGTCTTCCCATGAGGAAGAGGACAAAGGTTCCAAACTTTCTGCCTTTTGAATTGAAGCAGCTCTTGTTGCATAGCTTCAACCCAACTTCCATCCTTTAGAGCTTCATCAACTTTCTTGGGCTCTATCTGAGATAAGAAACAAGAGTGAAGACAAACATTTGCTTCATGGGTTTGTCCTCTTGTTCTTACCCCTGTGACAACATCTCCAATGATGTTTGTGGTGGGGTGAGACTTGTGGATCCTTAGCTGAGGGATCACAGCAAGTTGTTGAGAAAGATCTAAATTTGAGAAATTTAAATCTGGTCTTGAAGATTCACCCTCCACATTATCACACTTATCAAGATTAACTTGATCCAATGAGTGTGAGACATCATTGATGTTGTCATCTATGGTATGGTTATTAGCATCAAGAAATTCCTGATCACTATCACCATCACCATTGTTGTCTTCTACAAGTGAGGTGTCTTTATCTGGTTGAGAGGCCTCTGAGCTGGAATTTGAAGGCATGCCAGATGTATCAGCTGAATTTGTCATTGTTGTGCTGATAGAAACCTCATTTGCTGAAGTAGTAGTTCCAACTGGAGCTGAAGATGTATGAGTTGAAGGTCTTCCTAGCTCAAATCTTGGATCAGGATCACCTGTATTTAGATTTTCTGCAGATCCTGAAACATGCTCACAAGATTTGTTAAAACAGTTGGTAACTAAATCAAGATCAAACAGCCAATCCGGACCAGAACCAGCCACACAAGGAGTGTGCTCATTGAAAGTCACATTGGCTGACTCCTCAACAATTCTAGTTCTGAGATTGTATACTCTATAAGCTTTAGCTTGAGAAGAGTATCCAATGAAATGTCCATCATCTGATTTCTCAGCAAACTTGGCAATTTGATCTTTGGTATTCAAGATGGTGCAGGGACATCCAAATGACCTGAGAAAACCAATGAAAGGTTTCCTCTTGTGCCAAAGTTCATAAGGAGTCTTACCATGTGTCTTACTACTAAAACTCTGTTTTGCACATAGCAAGCAGTATTGACTGCCTCTGCCCAGAAGGTGATAGGCAGTTTAGAGTCAGACAACATAGTTCTTGCAGCTTCAATAAGTGTCCTGTTTCTCCTCTCAGCAACTCCATTTTGCTGAGGAGTCCTGGGAGCACTATATTGTCTTGTAATACCTTTTTCATCACAAAATGCATCAAGGATTTGGTTCTTGAATTCAGTTCCCTGATCACATCTTATGGTTTTGACCTTGTGATCACATTGATTCTCAACTTTTAAGATGAAATTCTTCAGAATCTCAGGGGTTTCATCCTTAGTTCTAAGGAAGAAGACCCAAGTGAATCTTGTAAAATCATCTGTGATCACCAGACAGTAAGAGGTCCTTCCTAAACTCATTACACTGGTGGGGCCAAAGAGATCCATATGTAACAAGTGTAGGGGAGTAGTGATGGAGTTCTTTTCCTTAGGCTTGTGAGATACCTTGTGTTGCTTCCCTTTCAGGCATGCAACACAATGATCATCACTAGTAAACTCTTTCTTTGGCATTCCAGTTACCAGATCATGTTTAATTAATTTATTCATGTTCTTAAAGTTTACATGGCACATTCTTTTATGCCATAGGAAAGACTCATCACTATTTGCTTTAGATAGAAAGCATGAAACTTCTCCTGAGGGAGATGTTTCTTGCAAATCCATCTTGTACATGTTCCCTTTCCTGGGGGCTCTGAGCAGGATATGCTCATGAGGAATGACCACACCAGGTTTGAGAACAATGCACTCATGCTCAGTAAAGAGCATGTTATGACTCTGATCACAAAATTGGGATACACTCAGAAGATTGTACCCAAGCTCCTTAACAAAGTTTACCTTCTCAATGCTGAGCTTACCATTTGTGACCTTGCCCCTTCCAGAAATGTAACCACCTTCATCTCCTCCAAAAGCAACTGGTCCTCCATCAATTCTCTCAAAATTATGGAGTAGAGACCTATTGCCTGTCATGTGCCTGGAACAGCCACTGTCAATTATCCAGACATTCCTGTTGGTCTTGAGCTGTTCCTGCACAGAGAAAATGATTAGTTACATTTGGAAACCCAAGCCTTACTTGTCTTGGGCTCATTACAGTAATAGAAGGTAATGCAACAGTAATAGATCCTATGGTTGTACTATGGGGATCTTCAGCTGTTGTTGATGGAGAAACCTCAGTCATTGGTCTTTCTTAGACTTCCACACCACCTTTGGAGTCTTGGACTTGACCTTCAAAACCTTAGAAGCTTTTGGAACTTCACAAGTTTTGATGACTGATCCTTCGGAAGAATCTACAGTCACTGCAGCAGACTTTAGTGCTTCGGAAGAACTCCTTTCTTCCGAGACCAACTTTGCTTCCGAAGGTAATTTTCCATTTACCTCTTCTTTGATTTGGAGCTTCCGAAGGAAACAGACTTTCCTTCCGAAGCTTGAGACTTCTTGAGACTCTTTGAAGTCTTTGTTTTAGTCATGTGGACAGTACTTTTAGGATTGTATGGGCAATCCTTAGCAATGTGAGAAGTACTTTCACACATAACACATAACATTTTCTTCTTCAAAGAAGTCTCCCTTTGAGAGCAAGACTGGCTTTGGTCACATCCCTTCTCCACCTTCATCTTGGTAGATGCTGAGACAGTTCCTTTGGGCTGTGAACTGTTCTTGGAGTTTGATGGTCCAGGCTGTGCAGCAGTGGTACACAGCAGCTCAGTCTTCTTCTTGACACTGAGATGATTTGAACAAGAACCATGACTCTTAGCTGAGGAGTCTTGGTTGATGTCTTCAGTCCTTACTACTTTGAAACCTGCAGAGATAAAACTTGTTTCTGCTTAGCATCAAAGTAGCCTTGATTTCTTGAGCCTTCTTTGCCTTCCTTTTGCTCTTTCTGATCAAGTTCTTTCTTTTGGACTTGGTCATCACAGTTGATTTCTTCTCCTCAGAAGGATAGTGGCCCTTGGAAGAATCCTCTTCTTCACTCTTCTCAGAGGAATTCTTCACTATCACTTCTTCATCATCCTCACTTACAGGATCTATGAGAGGAAGCTCATCTTCACAAGTTCCACACCTAGGAGATCTTACAGACAAGATTGTGTGTGGAGGAGCTATCTCATTTGATCCTAGTCCCTGTCTGTTTTGATAACAAACCTTGTTGTGTGGGATGAGGATATCATGTTCTTGAAGGTCTCTTCTTCAAGAACACTCTTCTCTGCCTTGGCTTTGCTGATCACAAGCTCAGCCTGGCACTCAGTTAACTTAGTGATGAGATCTTGGATCTGAGTTCTGAAATCTGTATGTTCATGTTTTAGTACTGAAATGGTTTTCTCCAAGTCCTCTATCTTTAACTTGTAATCATTTTCAGACTTTCTAAAATCAGATTTTAATATGTTTAATGACTCAAGATCAGATCTCATCTCTAGGTTATAGGACCTGTATCTATTTACTTTAGCAATGCATTCAGGGGAGCAAAGATGTTCCAATACCTTGGCTTCATCATGGTCAGCCATCAGTGCTTGGTTTGGAGAAGCATCCTCCACCTGAAAACTCCAGTCAAAGCCTCCTTCTTCAACAGCAACAGCAGCATGTTGCTTTGTCTTCTCAGCCTGAGGAGCTTTGTCAGTAAAATTTGGTCTGGGTTGTGTTTGGCCCCCATTTGCTTTAGGTGCCTTACACTCCCTGGCAAAGTGACCCATAAGGTTACAGTTGTAACACTTAACTTTGCTTTTATCCAGCCCAAACTTACTACTGGTAGCATTGCTTGGAAATCTTCTTCCTGTCCTCTTGTAGAACTTCTTGGCTCTGTGAGTGAGGAGAGCCATCTGCTGAACTATCTCCATGTATTCCAGGTCATCTGGATGGATACAGTCCAGGTCTTCAAGAGTGAAGAGATAATTCCCACAGCTTTCATCTGCAGACACAAAGGCTTGAGAAGAACTTGTCTCTTGGAATGGGCTTCCTTGAGTAAAGTTCTCCCTTGGTGTCTCCGGGAAGGTGATGAAAGGACCCTTTTGTGAGTTGTCAGGGTAGCATAAGAGATGATGCTGGGGTTCTATGCTGTCCCTTTCAACCACATGAAGGGCTGAACCCATTTGATTGTTGGAGTTGCCAGATGAACCTTGCATGTTCATTCCATCTGGTATCCACTGAGAATCCCATACAACTCTGTAAGAGTAAGAGTCTTAAGATTCTCAGTCCTCTTGATCACCACACAATAGTGTGTCCATTGTCTAGGAAGTGAGGACATGAACTTCCTTACAATGTCCCTGTTCTCAAGAGGAACTCCTCCATCCACTAGGGTATCCACAATCTCAACATACCTGAAGTATTGTTGGGTCATGGTCTCACCTGCTTTGAAGGTGAAATTTTCAAACTGCTGCTTCAGAAGATCTTTCTTGTTCTCCTTGGCTTCAGAGGAGCCTTCATACATCAGTTTCAGTGCATCCCACAGCTGTTTGGCTGTCTTGCACTTCTTAAAACCTCTGTATACAGAGTTTGGGAGAGCAGTCTGAAGAGCAGTCATGGCCTTCCTGTCAATCTCTACTCTTTTTCTATCTTCATCTGAGTAGTTGGCCACATCTTCAGGAATCATACCAGCACCAGTAGCAGAGGGGGTGCTGGGTATGAAAGGTCCATTCTCAACAGATTCCCACATTCTTGAATCAAGAGACCTGATGAAGCCTTCCATCCTCATGCACCAGGTGTCAAAATCATCAAGAGTGATCAGTGGGGATTTGTTCATGGTTCCAGTCTCCATATCAGTCTTAGAGATGGCAGCCATTTGAAGAGTTTAGCTTTTGTGTGTGTGAGGGATCTTAAGATGGTTAGATCTTATATCAAGAGCCTGGAAAGCTCTGATACCAATTGCAGGACCGTGTAAGGGCTTAAGCACAATTACAACACAACAACACAATGAGGAGATTAACTAAGCTCTAATCAAACAGTGAACTGGGTAACCAAAGGTGATACAAAGAACACAAGTAAAGCAAGAGACAGAACAAGAGAATATGGGTTTCAAGGAGGCAGTATATTGCTTTCTCAAGTTCTTTTACAAGTGTTACAAAGCATAAAGAAAAGATACAAGAACTTGAAATACTTATACTACAACCTACAGCCGGCTATACTTTGAAAGCCAGCTGGATACAATTGACTAGACACTAACAAAATCAATTGTAGGATCAAAAGGCATATCTGCCTTTTGACCTTGTGACTATGACATGCCATAGCTCACATCCTTATACAATACAAAAAGGATAAAGTACATAAAGTGGAAAGTTGAAGACTCAAGACCTCAATGTACAGTTACCAAAAGCAAGGCCCTTTTCACCAACTCATGTAAGTTGGTGACTTTACAGAGATGCAGCGGAAAAGGTGCTTTATGGAACAGTACATCAGATAAAGCATGTGTACTAAAAGTCTTCGGAAGAAATCTGTCTTCATAGGTTGAAGCTTCGGAAGACTTTGTCTCTGAAGCTTCGGAAGACTTCATGTTTGGCTTCGGAAGATATTGGTCTTGGCTTCGGAAGATTTTACACTTAGAGTATTTTCTAATGCTTTGTGTAAAACTTCCGAAGCATTCTTCACTTCAGTACTTAGTGCATGTTGCTGAGACACTTAGGCTGTTTTGGGTTGCATCAGACTTCAGGAATCCTTACATGTTCTCATGACTGCAATCCCAAACTCCATCATGGTGGGGTTTGAGCATTGTAAGTCAGCCAAAGAACTCTTTGATGCACTTGCTCAAATGTACTCGAGCTCTAATGATTCAAAGAAGGACTCACTGAAGCAGCAGTTTGAGAACTTCACCTATGTTGCTGGAGAAACTTTTAGCCAGCAATATTTCAGGTATATGGATCTTATCTCCTCCCTCCAATCTGTGGGAATCACTCAAGAACTTAGAGACCTTACCAGAAAGTTCATGAGTGCTCTACCCAATGAGTGGACTTTCTACTGTGTCTCCATTAAGAGAACAGAGAATTTAAACACTCTCACCATGACCGAACTCTATGGGATCCTTGATGGATACCGTTTGGAAATGGAAAGTAAGAAGGGTCACCAAGCAAGCAGACCCTTGAGCCTTCCTGCTAGCAACGCTTTAATGGTTGCTGAAGGCTCAGGTATCTCCCAGTCTCAGCAGTACCTGTCATACACCCAGAAGCCATCTTGTTCATCTGGGCCTTACATTACATTCCCTGAGACTCCAAGGTCTCATCAAGCGCAGCAAAGCTCCTTTCAGGAGGGCTGTGCGTTTGTCTCAGGGAGTGGACACTCCAATGATCGTCAATTTTGCTTTGATGATCTTGAGTGCTTCAGTCCAGATGACATAGAGTATGTGGACATTGTCCAGCAAATGGCTCTCCTAACCTACAGAGCGAAGAAGTTCTTTAAGAGAACTGGAAGGCAATTCCCTCAAAACCCAATCACTAGCAAGTTTGGGTTTGACAAAAGCAAGGCTAAGTGTTACAACTGTAACCAGCTTGGCCATTTTGCAAGGGAATGCAAGGCTCCCAAATCCAACCCGGGAACCTCACAGGCCTCCTCACATCCTTCTACACCAAAGCCCAACGGGAAGTCAACTGAAACTGCAGCTATGGCTCAAGAAGTTGACTGGAGCTTTATGGTCCAAGATGTGACTCCCGCTCAAGCACTCTTGGCAGGAACAGATGAAAATAAGGTACATGAACATCTCTGTACCCCTGCTTGTATTGCTAAGGTTAAGTTGTACCAGGACTACAATATGGAAATTAAATCCGATATTGAGTCTTTAAATGTGCTAAAATCTGACTTTAAAAGAGCTGAATCTGACTACCAAAAGAAAATTGAGGAGTTAAAGAAAACTGTATCTCTTTTAAAACATGAACACACCAACTACAAGACTCAAATCAAGGATTTAATATCCAAATTGACTGAGGCTCAAGCCCAGCTTGTCACAGCTGAGGCTCAAGCCAGGAAGTATGCTATTGCTGAGCAAAACTTCCAAGCCATACTTGCATCATCCTCTCACTCCAAACTTTGCTATCAAAACAAAAGTGGGTTGGGAACCAATGAAATTGCTCCACCACACTCTTATGAGTCTATAAGACAACCAAGATGTGGTACTGAAGAGCAAGAGGTTCCATCTGTTGACCCACCTTGTAAAGAGTCAAAGAGTGATGCAACTGTGGAGACCATGACCATCACAGGGAAGGAACAGGTAATTGAGCCCTCCCAGACCAATGATGATCAATCCCTGACCACCAAAGCCAGAAGAAGCAGGGCTAAAGCAGCCAGAAAAACTGCCAAGAAGGTGGCTGAATCCAAGCTGAAGATAGACCCAAAACAAAAGGGTGTATTCATATCAGCAGGATTCCAGGTGGTTGGACCTTCTGATTCAGGAAAGGAGTACAGTACCGGTACTCCTATCCTACCAAAGGATCAGAAGTTAAAGGGAAAAGTTGCTGATGAGGAGAAAAAGAACAAGAAACAGCAACCCTCCAATTCCCAGAAAATTAACATTGCATGCATAATGTGTGGTCTGCAAAACCACATGGCTAAAGATTGTTACTACAATCCTGCTAGCACACATTATGCAAATAATGTTAAAAGAGAAGGAGTCAGGGAAGGTTTCACATTTGGACCATATCAAATGGTTCAAGTGATGAAAAAGGGAAAGCTTGTTTCCGAAGCAAGGCTTGTCTCGGAAGAAAACTCTTCTTCCGAGAGGAAAAAGGCTTCGGAAGTGAAAGCTGCAAAGACTCACAAAAGAGTCCCCTTGAAACCATCCCAGAAGAAGACTGCTTCGGAAGAAAAGGTGGTGAAGGTCTCTTCCGAAAAGAAAGAAGCTTCGGAAGAATGCCAAGCTACAAAAGCTTCATCAAGCTCATCTTCTATGATCAACCAAGGGATGGAATGGAAGATCAAGGAAGATGCTGTAGCCCAAACCTCTTCTTCAAAGTCATCCATTGAACCCCCATGCATAAATTTTGGTTCAATCATGTCACTCTCATTGGAAGAACCCAAGACCAATAAGGCTTGGGTTTCCAATCAAAACTAATTATCTCACCTTATGTGCAGGGACATCCATATGACAAGAATAACAACATTTGGATTGTAGATAGTGGATGCTCCAGGCACATGACAGGGAACAGATCTCTCCTTCAACAATTTCAACATTATGATGGAGGTCCTGTCCAGTTTGGAGGTGAGGCCGGAGGATATATTTCTGGCAGAGGAAGTATATCCAACGGAAAGTTAAAAGTTGACAAAGTTAATTTTGTCAAACAGCTTGAACACAACCTGTTAAGTGTTTCTCAGTTTTGTGATCAAAAGCATCAAATGCTTTTCACAGAACATGAGTGCATCATCCTCAAACCTGGGATGACAATTCCTCAGGAATTGGTGCTTCTTAGATCTCCCAGAAGAGGGGATATGTACAAGCTTGATATGAACAATGCTTCCCCAATGGGAGAAGTATCATGCTTTCTTTTTAAAGCTGATAGTGATGAGTCAACACTATGGCATAAACGAATGTGTCATGTCAATTTTGAGACAATGAATAAATTGGCTAAAAATAACTTGGTACATGGTTTGCCTAAAAGGGAATTTTTCTGTAAAGATAATTGTGTTGCTTGCCTGAAAGGGAAACAACACAGGTCTTCTCATAAATCCAAAGTTGTTAACTCTATCACTACTCCATTACACTTATTGCACATGGATCTATTTGGTCCCACAAGTATAATGAGCATTGGAAGGAAATCATATTGCCTTGTGGTAGTTGATGATTTTACTAGATTTACATGGGTATTCTTTTTAAGAACTAAAGATGAAACTGCTGAAACTTTGAAATCTTTTATTCTTAAAATAGAAAATCAAGTTGATCACAAGGTTAAAATAATTAGAAGTGATCAAGGGACTGAGTTTAATAACTTTGTTCTTGACTCATTTTGTAACTCAAAAGGGATTGCCAGACAATACAGTGCTCCTAGAACTCCTCAACAAAATGGTGTTGCTGAGAGGAGAAATAGGACACTTATTGAGGCTGCTCGGACTATGTTAGCTGATTCAAAGCTGCCTCTAACATTCTGGGCAGAGGCAGACAGCACTGCATGCTATGTGCAGAACAGAGTTCTTGTAGTAAAGCCACATGGAAAGACCCCTTATGAGTTATGGAACAAGAGGCCAAGGTTCATTGGCTTTCTAAGGTCCTTTGGCAGCAGGTGTACCATACTTAACACAAAAGATAATTTGGCAAAATTTGCTGAAAAGTCAGATGATGCTATCTTTGTTGGATATTCCTCCCATTCTAAAGCTTACAGGGTTTATAATATTAAAAACCAACAATTTGAGGAATCCTCCAACATTGTAGTTAATGAGCACACTCCTTGTGTTAGGGGGAATGGCCCTGATCATATTTTTGATTTAGAATTGTTTCCAAACTATTCTAAACCTTCTTGTGAGAATGTTTCAGCTGGAACAGGTGCTCAAGGCAATTCTGATGAAGATCAACTGTTTGAGCTTCCCAGACCTGCTCCAAGTTCTCCAAGAGCAACAACAAATCAAGTTCCCACTATTGAAAGATCTGACAGTATAACCATTTCAAGAAATAGTGGAACTTCAACAAGGGATTCACCTGATGATCTTCAAGTCTCCTCAGGTGATCCTGCACAACACCAAGCTGATGGAAGCAGCATTTTGAAGGAACAGGCAACTGTTAATGATGCTTCACAGCAAAGAAATGATGATGTTTCTCTTTCATTCAATCAGTCCCCACTGAATGAGACTGAAACAGCAGCTGGACCAAGTATTCAAGCTCCAGAGCAAAATATGTCCAACTTGGACCTATCTTTGCAACTGGAGGTGATTCCAAGACTCAGAATTCACAATACTCATCCAGCTGAAAACATCATAGGGGAAGTCTCTGAGGGTGTGAGAACAAGGGGACAAACTCATAATGGGAATGTTTGCTTGTACTCGTGCTTCTTATCCCAAATGGAACCCAAGAAGGTGGAAGATGCCTTGAAGGATAGTAGCTGGGTTGAATCAATGCAAGAGGAGCTGCTTCAATTCAAATGTCCGCTACCATCTGGTCAAGTACCTATAGGCACCAAGTGGGTATTCAGAAACAAAAGAGATGACAGAGGATTGATTATCAAGAACAAGGCAAGACTGGTGGTTCAAGGATACACTCAAGAGGAAGGAATTGATTATACTGATGTCTTTGCACCTGTTGCAAGACTTGAGGCAGTTAGGATCTTCCTTGCTTATGCTGCATCCAAGAATTTCACTGTCTACCAGCTTGATGTCAAGTGTGCCTTTCTATATGGGGATATAGATAGGGAAGTCTACGTATGCCAGCCTCCAGGATTTGAAGACCCACAGCACCCAAACTATGTGTGCAAGTTGGATAAAGCTCTATATGGGCTGCACCAAGCACCTAGGCTGTGGTATGAGACTTTGTCTCAATTTCTTCTGAAGAATGGTTATACTAGAGGAACCATTGACAAGACTCTCTTTATCAGAAAGTCTGGGAAAGACATTTTGCTAGTTCAAGTCTATGTCGATGACATCATATTTGGTTCCTCAAATGACCAAATGTGCAAAGACTTTGAGAGCATTATGAAGAAGAAGTTCGAAATGAGTTCTATGGGAAAAATGGACTTTTTCCTTGGAATTCAGGTAAAGCAACTGAAGAAAGGGTTTTTCATCAATCAATCTAAGTATGTCAATGATATCTTAGAGAGATTTGATATGAAGGATTGTAAAGCAGCAAAGACACCCATACCCAGAAACCATGATTTATGCCCTGATTCTGAGGGGGAGGATACTGATCAACATCAGTATAGAGCAATCATTGGTTCTCTGATGTATCTCACAGCAAGTAGACCTGATATCATGTTTGCAACCTGCATTTGTGCAAGATATCAGGCTGCTCCAAAGGTGTCTCACTTAATTGCTGTCAAGAGAATCCTCAGATACCTCAAAGGAGCACCCAAGTTAGGTCTCTGGTATCCAAGAAATAGTGATTTTAATCTTTATGGTTACTCTGATAGTGATTATGGTGGCTGCAACATCAACAAGAAATCAACATTAGGTGGATGTCAATTTCTTGGTGGAAGGATCATCTCATGGCAATGCAAAAAGCAATCCTGTGTCTCTACATCAACTGCTGAAGCTGAATACATTGCTGCTGCAAGTTGCTGTGCTCAGCTGCTGTGGATTCAAAACCAGATGATTGACTATGGATTCAACTTCATGAGAACTCCTATCCACATTGACAACAACAGTGCTATATCCATCACTGAAAATCCAGTGAAGCACTCAAAGACAAAGCACATTGATATCAGGTATCATTTCATTAGAGATATTCATGAGAAAAATCTTATAAAACTAATCAAAGTTGACTCAAATGAACAATATGTTGATTTGTTCACAAAAGCATTTGATGAACAAAGATTTAAATATCTCATTACAGCTATTGGGATGATAAACATTGACTAGTTATTCTCAATTGAAAACCTTTTCAATATGTAAAGTCTTATGTCAATACAATCTAAGCCCTGTTACAAAAGATCCTTTCTTATTTAACTAAGTATAAGTTCTTCCGAAGAGAAACTTGCCTTCGGAAGATATCTAGCATAACTTCCGAAGCAAATTTCTCATAGGATAATTTTCTTCTCGGAAGTGTACTAAGTCTCGGAAGAAGCGATTGAGTTTATCTCAGATCTACTTCCGAAGCACTTAATACTCTCCACTTGAAAGTAACATATATCTTCGGAAGTAAGTTATTTACCTTCGGAAGTACATTTGCCTTCGGAAGAACTTTACCTTCGGAAATACCTTATACTCGGAAGAAAGATTTTACTGTGTAACGGAAATCTTTTGGGCCCCACTCTGTAAAAAGTAAAGATTTTGTTAATGATGTCGGATTATTTAAATGGCTTAACCTTACCGCCCCTGTCACATCATCCTCTGAACCCTCACATCATCTTATCCAAACCACCCTTTAAACCGCCATTTCACCCATTTAAATACTTCCGGTTAATCACTTACACTTTTTTTTTACCAAATTCACTGCCCTAAAAGCTTTCTTCTTCTCCAATTTACCTCTCTCTGAACTTTTCCTCTGCTATCTTTCTCAAATGGCTCTAAACCCTCAGCATAACCAGGTCGCACTCCTTGATTCTTCAAAGGATGCTGACTTCTCTGATATTATCTCTTTCTTAGCCCAATCTTCATACTACACAGCACTGACCGTAAACCCTACCATTTACTCCAACCAAATGTCCGAATTTTGGGCAAATGTTCGGATTGAAACCCTAAATGGGGTTCGTGCTATCAGGTCAAGTGTCTGTGGCCAACAGTTGGTCATCACTGAACAAATCATCAGGGAGCATCTTGAGCTCCATGATGAAGGCGCACCGACGGAATTCCCCAAATCTGAGTTAGATAACTCTTATCTCCAAATGGGATACGGTGGAGATGTAAGCAGGTCTACAGTCTACAAATTCAACTTCTCCTACAAGTGGAAGTTCCTGCTACATGTGGTTCTTCACTGTCTATCTAACAAATCCGGGGGATGGGATCAAATTCCCTATGAACTCGGGTGCTTAGTTCATGGGTTAGTACAAGGCCTGCGCTTCAACTACTCAAGGTTTGTGCTGACTAACCTCATGGGAAATCTGCAAAGGGACACATTCTTTATGTATCCCCGATTTCTACAGCACATAATCCACTGCGAGCTAGATCAGGGTAAGCTTGTCTGTGCAGCTGCTCTGTCTGCTCCCCAAATGAGGCCAACCATCTTCAAAGTCTTGAAGAGAGTGTCTACCAACTACACTGGAAGGGATACCGCACTACTTCCAGGTATGATTGAGCCAATGGCTCCTGGTGACATCCCTGTTAACCCCACAGGTGATGAACCCACACCAGCAACTACCCTCACCATTCCAAATCTACCTTCTCCTCCAATCACTGTCACCTACCAGAGACGTACCAAACGAACCCTTGTTCAATCTACTCTGATTGAACAAGCCCCTCCTCTTCAAACCAAAAAGGCTAGAGTGGAACAAGGGGCTCCCACTCAGCCAGAGGTCCACCAATCCTTCACTATTGACCTCAATATGGGTCTTGAGTCTCCTCAGTCTCAAACCCATGAGCCCATAATCCCAGCTGATAGCCCTCAGGGTGAGTCTCTATACTCCCCTGAGCAGCCACCAAGGGACAGCTCAATGCCTTTTGACATTGATCAAAGTCCCGGGTCCTTAGGTCTTCATTCCTTTTCTTTTACTGACCTATTGACCTGAGCTGGTGAAGAGACTATGTCTTTCAAAGGCGATGAAGTTGATCCACAACACCCTATTAAGGATCAACAGAGCCTAGAGAAACCTCTTGTCTCTAGCCCACACCAGCAAAGCCCTACTGAGGTGAGTCCCACTGATGTGGAGGGGACTCATGTAGATTCAGCTGCCACTACTGAAGGAGCCTCAATGGATCCTCAGGACAGTGGTAACGATAGTCAGACTGAATCTACGGCAACCATGCCCTATGATGCCTCTGAAAGAGACATCATTGTGCAAGGGAAACCAGGGTGCCAAGAAACCATATCTGGTGGTGAGGATGAACATACTAGGTATGTTACCTCATCTCCCCGTGATTCTTCAAAAGAAGATGAGGGAAGAATGCAACTCATCATAAGAGACCTACTTTCTAAAGTCTCAAACCTTGAATCAAAGGTTAAGACTTTAGAGGATAGGTCTGCCACTCAGCAACTTGAGATTGAAAGTCTCAAGGCCAAACTAGCTGAGAAACAGATTGAGAGATCTGTTAGGCATGTACCAGTTCAAGTCTCCTTGACCTCTTCCTCTAGCTCATCTACCTCTCAAGATGATGCTACCAAAAAGGGGGAGAATGTTGAGGAACAAAGCCAAAGACAGGATACCATCAGTCAAGCTCTTACTTCTTTGAGCTCAAGACAACAAGCTGCCATCTTCCCTGAGCCTCCTCCAGTTGTGTTTCAAGTGGATCAAAGGATGCTTCAGGATCTAAATAGGATCTTCAACAAGTTCCTTTTAGAGTTCCTAATTGATCAACCCAGTCCGGATATGTCTGTGATTTACTTTGGAGCTCAAGAGCTCCAGAGGTTGAATGCACCTCCTACCACTGTTGAGGAAGTTGGTCAACCTAAGGCCCAAGTGGAACCTGAGATTGATTTCGAAGGGGAAACTAGGACTGATGGCCCAGCAACTGAAACAGTTGGGACAGAAGGTGTGTTTTCATAGGCTTCCGAAGCACAATTCGAAGCCTCGGAAGAACCAACACAAACTTCCGAAGCTGAAATTGCTGCTGCGGAAGGACTGTTCTCTCTTTCCGATGATCTAATAGTCACAGATGCAATTCTGGAACTTGCATCTGAGGTTAATAGGGAGGACTTTCTCAGCCAACCACTAGCTATTACATCTGCATTGACCTCAGCTCCTACCTCCACCATCCAACCTGAATCTTCTACCCAAGAACCACCAAAGTCTAGCACTTCCGAAGACATTAAAGGCAAAAGGAAGATGACTTCGGAAGAGCTTCAGGAAGAAGAAAGGTTGGAGAAGCTTAAAAGGAAAGGAAGACTGCCAACTGGGAAACTGTTAGCTGCAAGTACAAAAGCAGCTGCAGCCAACCAAGAGGCAATCAACAATAGAAGAAGGGTGGAGGTAATTGATAGACTTGTCAGTCTAGGGGCTGCTTCGGAAGATGTACTCCTGCTACCATTAGAGGAGCTGATAGAGCTTGAAAAGGCAACCTTGCTACAAAGACAGCAAAAAGAAGAAGCTGCAAGGTTGGCCTTGGAAGAAGAAAGGCTGAGAAAAGAAAGAGAAGCTGATCTGCAGCTCAGGAGAGAAAGGATCACTTTCCTACTCTCCAGAGGATTCTCTCAAGAGGAGTTGTCTCCACACAATAGTGACACGATCCACTACTACAAAACAGAGTTTTTGCCACCACATATTTGGTCGCAAAATGGTAGCAATTGCTCTATTGCGACCATTTTGCCATTAAAATCGCGGTGGGAAAAACCATGGTGGCAGTTGCCCTGTTGCCACCAATTTGCGACCACTAACATAGTTTGCGACCTAGTTATAGCGACCACAAAAACATGTCTAAAATATTGCGACTGTCTCTATTTGTAGGTTTTTTGCTACGATTTTGCGACCAATATTTTACCACCATTTTGCGACCATTAGACACCAATTATAGCCACCATTTTGCTACTTGGGTACTAATAATTACTACCATTTTATGATTGGGATTTTACCACCAATTTGAGACCACGTGGCTAGTTATCAAAATAACTAAGAATGTCATTTTTGGTATTGGTTTTGTCCTGTAATTTTATATTAAAAACTTAACTATAAAATTCATCCAATCATAAAAATTTCTAAACTATAAAAATCATTCCCAAAACATTACAAGTTAAAACCATCAAATAACCCAAATTATCAAAACATAATAAACATTCATAGAGTCAAAATAAATGTTAATAGCCTATCTTCGAACAAGATTTTTTAACATATCTTCAATGTTTGTCATCTTTTTGAGCATATCCTCTTTCTCCACCTTGTGTTTTTCATTATCAGTCACCAACTCTGCAATAATCCCCTTTAACCTTTCTTTCTCTTCTTTCTCTTCTTCTTTTTCCTTGACAAGCTCCTTGATAACCTCGTAACACTTTTTAATCTATAAAACAACCAATGCATAAATACAAAAATTTAGAATTATAAAAAATGATAACGGGTCAAGTCGGGTTGTTGAGTTAATATGATATATAAATGCTAAATTCAAACTTTATCACTAGCTAATTCAATTACTTAAAACTATATGTTTTTCAAAACCATATCCAAACACTAAATTACTCCAAACTATTAGAATAAACATACCTCGGGATCTTGTTTACTATGTACATGTGGGTCACTAGCATTGTTTAACCCGTACACTTTTCCTATATTCTTCCCCCCAGCAGCTCGTGACCATAAATCGTTATCAAATTCGGCATGTTCGCTACCTTCTTTTCCTTACTTCTCCACAAGATATCCTTCATATTTAACCTATCGGTATAAACATGTAATTATATTATTTAAATTTCATTGTTTAAAAGTGTTTTTTCCTTTCGAAATATATTATTTGGAGTCAATAAGTACACTTACCCAAGTCTCCTTTGCCCTTTCGTCAACCCAGTCCAGATTTTCTTCTTCCAAGTTCCCTTCCAAATCAAAGTTCGAATCCAACGAACGACTATGACTTAGATACTTATCCAACGGCCTACTTCCTTTCCTGCAATGTGATTGCTTCCACATCTCATGAGGTGTTAGTTCACGCCCAAGCATCTTAGCCTATGAGGGTAGAATCTAGTAGTTAATAAATTTATAATATTGCCCATGTATATATACTAAAAAAGGTTAATTGACATTTTTACCGCTTTTCTTTTTGCAGTCACATAGGTTTGAGATCCAAGTGTATGTTTTCCTCCGATTGATTTACTTCTAATATCACTATTCCTTTGAGATTTTGCTTTCCATTCAGGTGTGTTCCAAATATCAATCATTTGTTTCCATGTCTCACTTCTTATCCATGGTGGTTTAAAGTCAATAAGAACAGACATATCATCCCCAACTTCTAAATCCTTTTCTCTTGCTCTTGCTTTGGCCTCATCTCGTACCCTACGCAACAAATCGGGAAATTTACTAGCAATGCATTTCTCCCAGCACTTGTAAATTTGTGTACTCCATTTCTCCTCCCACTGAAAATAACACTGCAAAAAAAGCTTTTAATAAATGCACAAAATGGTCTAATAAGTTTTATTAAATTTGTCTAAGTACACAAACACATCGATGTTTTGTCCCGGACTCTTACCTCCAGGAATAATTAAACATACTTCAATAAACGAGTCTTTCATGCACATCCAAGGAGGTAAGTTATATATTGTAAGAAAGACAGGCCACAAAGAATATGGAATTGAGTTAGAATTATTTGGATTGAAACCATCGGTGCATAACCCAAGACGAACATTTCGAATCTCTTTTGCGAATTCAGGATTTTCCAAGTCAAAATGTTTCCAAGCCATGCCATCACTTGGATGGGCCATGCTACCCTCCGTTGTTTTATGGTCATGGTGCCAAGTCATAGCACTGGCTGTTTTTGTAGACATATATAACCTCTTAAGTCTAGGACCAATTGGCATGTATGACATCACCAAATTAGGTATCTTATTCCGATCACTCTTATAACGAGATTCCTTACAATGTTTACATTGAATCAGTGCCTTGTCTTGCTTATAGAATAACATGCAATGGTTTTTGCAAACATCAATTCTTTCATATGGAAGGCTTAACTTTTCTAAACTCTTCTTTGTTTCATAGAAATTTTTCGGGAGCTTATTCTCTTCAGGCAACAATGAATTAACCATAGAAATGTTATAGTTGTAAGCGGCAGCAGACACGTTAAATAATGATTTCCATGTCAAGAAACTTGTGGCAGCTTGTAACTTTGAACAATTTGTAGCCTTCTCCCCTTCCCATAAAGGTTCATCAGCAGCTTGTAACATATCATAAAATCTTTTTGCTTCTGGATTCGGTATCTGCCCTTCTAGAGTATTTGAAGTATAACCACATGCATCCATGTTATCTAACACCATGCGCTTGTAACAATCATCATTATCATCAACTTCCATTCTGCTAGAAGATTGACCAACCTCGTGGCTAGAATTTTCACCATGTTCACTCCATATTTCATAACGAAGCATGAAACCTTCCTTATACAAGTGTTTTTGAATAGTGGTTCTGTCTCTATAACTTATATTTTGGCATTTATAACAAGGACATTTTATCTCACGTATTGTTTCACCATGTATATTCACCCTTGTATCAACAACCGTGTTACTAGAAAATGCAAAATCCAAAAACAAATCCACATTGTCACAATATTCAGAACTAAGAAATCCTTCACTATCAATCTTTTCATACATCCACTGTCGATTGGTATACCACGCCATTATTAATCAAATCAGTGCCCCTAAAATTCATAGTCATCAAAAACACGTATATTCAAGAAGAAAATAGAACAAAACAAATAATTAAGTCTCAAGTGAACTAATCAAGTAATTAACTCTATCAAAGTCTCCGGTGAACTAATCGCGTGAACTAATAAATTAATCCAATTAGTTCACGGTTGGTTGTTTTGGCTATACTGGTTAGGTTTGGGATTTCTTATTTTAGTTGAAAATAACTTTTGACGAAAAAACTTATTAAATTATGAAAGAGATTATTCAATAATAATAATTTTAGTTGAAAATAACTTTTGGCTATACTGTCAAAAGTTACTTGCATTACCAATCAGCACCAAGAAAGAAAGAAAAAGATGTTTGGGCTTGTGTTTGGAATTGAAGGAGATTATTCAATAATAATAATAATTTTAAGTTATAGATAATAAGTCAAACACATTATTTATTTTGAAGGAAAGTGTAGTTGTTGATCCACGTAACTTGTTCGGATTGAAAGGGTATGCTTAGTCAAACACATTATTTATTTTGATTTCTGAAAACTATTTACTCCTTATGTTTTTTGAAGCACTCACCTTTGTATAACAGTTTTAAGTTTATAGATTGAAGTGTTAAATTTTTATAGGGAGAGGATGGACTAGTTCATATTCAATAGCTTGATCGAACCAACAACACCATCGAAGATGTATCCTAAATTCTGCTATATACATCACTAGTTTATGTGTTTGGGTTGAAGTGGTTCCATGTTCGGCCAAGGTCATGAAATAGTAGTATTGAAGTTAACCTTATAGAAGCACACATTTTAGATTAATGGCATTCTGTGGTGTATTAAAGTTGACTAAAATTAATGGCATTCTATAATGTATTGGTTATGAAGGAATGCATTGCAATAGATATCTATTATGAGCAAAGGTCATAGTAGAAAGAGAGTTGAACAACAGTATTTAGTAGTTACACAATAGTTTCAACTACTAGAATTCTTGTTGATAAATTATAAGAATTACATGTTTGTTTAGCAGAATAAATATCAATTAAAGCAACACACTAGCTAGTAGCAATCTGGACTTGATTCTTGGTTTTTAGCAGAATTACATGTTTGTCAGCATAATAAACAACAATTAAACTCTCTGGTGCTTAGCAAACATATAATTCAGTCATCTTTGTCTAAACTGACCCACCAACAACTACATTGCTAAGGAGCTTTAACAAATACCAACTACTAGATATGATGCTTCTAAATGGATTTTTATGCTCCCTAACAGCAGATAACACTTTAAATGATGAAACCTAAATATTTTATTACCTTAATAGACATTGAAAATTTTGCCTTGCGGTCAACGAACAGAACTGAAGCACCAAAAAGCACCTGTAGTTGTACACAGTTGCGTGTCGGGGCTGCGAACGTTACCCAAATAGGTTAACACACACTCAAATAAAAATTCTAACAAAAGGGATTGAAGGGAAGATAAAAAGCTAACCATACGTTGTCTATTCGCTTGAACTGAAGCAGAGATGATGAAGGTTTTTTGTGAGGGTAACCGATGGGTTTGAGGAGGCATAAACCACCGATCCAAACGTGGGTTAACATCCCGATCTGTTCGCACAATTTGTTTCAAGTAAATTCAAGATCTAGATACAGATTTGAAAGCAATTGAGTTGGCTTTGAACCGTTTCTAAATGAACCGACCGGTTCTTGTGGTTTGCAGGTTGGACCGGTTGGCCGGTGACGGGGTCAGACGGATCTCTATAGATACGAAGAAGAAAACCCAACGGTGTTGCCGGAGTTCTCGTTGGAGATGTAGCCGCTTGAATGAAGAATCCTTTTTTAGATCGGGAATTGAAGTTTTAATTTTTTGTGTGAATTAGATAGATACTAATGGTAATAATTTACATTTTCAATGATCATAATTTACATTTTTAATAAATCAATATGGTTTACAACTGTGTTTAATTTAAGTAACTTTATATTTGTTGTTATATATTTATTAAATAAAAATCTAATTTGGTTTGAACTATTATATTTTTTTATGTTTAGTTTTTAAATTATAAAATCATATATGAGCTCGAGCATAAGGTTCACATATCGAGCTTATAGCGAGCCAGTATTAAGTAGTCCATGATCACATGGTTCGTAAAATATGGTTGAAGGAATTGGAATGGGAACATGTCAAATGAACTGAAAACTACCTTATAATTAGGGGTGTTATTTGGGTTTTAGGTTTCTCGGGTCGGGTTTCTCGCGTTTTTAGATGTAGAAGATCAACCCGAATACCAAACCAAATAAACTATATTTAATCGGTATTCGATTTTTGGTTTTCGGGTTTATTCGGGTCGGGTTAATCGGTAATCAGGTTGGTCCACTTGTAAATTTAAAATCAAAGACAACATACTTTAAAGTGTTTTGGTTTGATAACTAAATTTGACATCACTACACAAACAAGTTTGGTATTCATAGTTGAAAAAAAACAAAATCAACCTCTAAATCCACATATTGCTCGAACATACGCTTAACACAACCAATCGTCATAACTATTATTGCTCGAACAAAGGTAAAACAATAACACGTTACTAGGCCTATACAACGTGTTTCCTTTATATTATTAAGCTCGGACATACAAGGAGTAACAAACATATATTTAAAAAATATATATGATAATACTCGAATATGGAATCACTATACTTTGTTTGTAATCGGTTTAAATGGTTTAGCATGAAAGATAGGCTGATGGAATGATCGAATTTAAAATTTGTGTCATCGATTGAAAATAGAGTGATGGAAGGATTGATCGAGTTCATAAAAAGTTAAAAAACAGATGACGTAGACTGAAATCCTAAAAATATGGATTGTCATTATGACGATATGATATTCGGGTTATTCGGGTCAACTCGAATTGCCAAAACACAACCCAAAGACCGACTTAAATAAGAATTTCATATTCGGGTTTGATTGTAATCGAGTTCGGTTTTTTCGGGTTATGTCTTAATCGGGTTCGGGTAGAGTATAATCGGGTTAGGTATTCGGGTTCGGGTAAAAATGACACCCCTACTTATAATTGGTTTGTAAAATATAATTAAAACTAGATAATAATACATGGTACAACTGTTTATTTAATAAAGA
The DNA here is from genome assembly GCA_025215565.1 of Flaveria ramosissima. Taxonomy (NCBI): domain Eukaryota; kingdom Viridiplantae; phylum Streptophyta; class Magnoliopsida; order Asterales; family Asteraceae; genus Flaveria; species Flaveria ramosissima. Next base: position 66,383,540 of record CM046036.1, read on the forward strand.
AAAATAAGATGATTAAGTTCTATAATTCATTTAAATTTCAAACTTTACATCTAAGATATTCAAATGGAATGAAATTCAGATTGAATTCCGTTCCTTTACAAACAAACAGATAAGATGAGCCTCATGTAGTTACATAAATAATATAAAAGTCTAATATAAACTAAGTAAACCATTTGATTCAGTTGTACTTTAACTCCCCTGGTAATGTTGGTTTTCACTTCGCTCTAATTTTTTTTTACTATTATTTTTAATTTCAACACTTTGATCTTTTTCTTTTAATGTTTATTTTGTTAAAATTCCATTAATTTTTAAGTTTTATTTTTATAACTTTTCTATTGTTTCAATATTTAGGATCACTATGCGATCAATATATAACTATATTTTAAATTTATTCTTATTGTCATTTTTTTTCTTATTTTTATTTTTGCGATCATTTTGCTAGAAATAACTTAATCTTGTTGATCGCTAATTTTGTAATCGTTTTGATTTTAATCACAAAACAAATTTTGCTACCATTTTGCGATAATAGTTAGGCGGTCTTACATTATCAACCGCTTTGCCATCGTATTAAACTTTTTGATTTATCTTTGTAATAATTTTTTTATCTGTGATCATTTTGCGATACCACTTTAACGGTTTGCTATCAAATCTTGTTTGGGTAGCTTATTTTGATACCATTTTGCCACCAAACTTGTTTGGTCGCTAATGTTGTGACTGTTTTAATTTTGGCGGCAAAACGGTTGCAAATTTTGCTACCATTTTACAATCTTAGTTGCGGTCTTAGAATTATCGACTGTTTTGCCACCGTATTAAAACTTTTCTTTTATTTTTGTAATAAAATTTTTTTCTGCAACCATTTTTTGATACCACTTTAACGGTCGCAAATGTTACGACTATTTTGCTACCAAATCTTCTTTGGTCGCTTATTTTGAGACCATTTTGCCACCAACTCTTGTTTGGTCGTTAAATTTGTGATCGTATTAATTTTGGTGGCAAAACGGTTGCAAATTTTGCTACCGTTTTTGTTGGTCGTAAATTTTGGTGGCAATTGCTCTGTTTTGTAGTAGTGATCTTATGGCTCTTTAACAAAGAGCAAGATCAAATGGAGAAGGAGAGAAAGAGAGCTGAAGGGAGAAGCTGGTAGAGAAGAAGAAGAAAGAAGAAGAGGCTGGACTGTCTGCCACCAAGAAGATAGGTGAGAAAGCTTGGATGAAGAACTATCTTAAAGCTCATGGCTTCTCTGGCAGGCAAGTGGGTCCAATGTCTGAGAAGACTCTCCAACGACATGTCAGTGACATCAAGGCTGACATTCGTGCGGGGAGAAGAAAGGAGATGTATAGAAGGGGACAGGAGATGACCTTCAAAGCCACCTCTCAGCCCAATATCCAAACCCAACATCAACCTGAACCAATACCCTTTCCCTTCCCAATCAAAACTGAACCTGAACCTTTCACCCCTAAACCTACACCATCACAACTACCAACTCCCTCACCTCAACCACCTAAACTACCCATCATCCAACCTAAAACCTTACCCAGAACCCAAACTCCTAAACCTACCCAACAACCAATCAAACTATCCCCTCAGCCTTCCAAACATCTCTCTATGGAGGAATTCAAGGCGATAAAAACCAAGCTCATCAACTGTACTACTCTGAGCGACATCTCCTGTGAGGACGATACAGTCAACCTGACCTATGTTGATGGATCCTCAAGTTCCCTCACAAGAGATGAGTTTCTTGATCTGCCAAGAGGAACTTTGGACCAAGCCGCAAGACTCCTTGGCCTCAATTCAGATACATTGAATGAGGAAGAAAAGAAGCTGAGGAGAAGGCTGGTGACTCTGCTGGACACAAAGAAAGGAGATAGGGTACCAAGACAATCTCTTGTACCCAGAAAGAAGATAGTCCAGTGGAGGTTCGAAGACTCTTCTCACAACTTTGTTGTTGAGAGAGAGAATGGTGAGATTAACAGGCTGAATGCCTCATCTCTGCTACACTTAAGCAGATTTGATATTGCTGAGTTAGCAGAGAAACCATTCTCCAACCCCTCAAACTCCGATGTAGCTGCTCACATCAGAAATCATCTAGGCAGCCTTCACATGGCCGAGCTCACTGCAAGAAGCAAGGTCGAAGAGGAGTCAAAATTGAGAGAGGAGGAGGAAAGGAAAGGATCAGCAACCAAAGGCAAAGCCTTTCTTCAAATGGTTGAAGGTCCTGAACTTGAGTCCATAGTTAGATGGGAGTATGACTACAACTCCCGTCAACTAACTCTCTTCAGGGGGTCACAACAAAGGGTACATGTCATTCAAAGTGATAGACTGGATCTCCTATCCACGAATGACTTGTACAAGCTTCTCAGCACCACTTCCGGGAAGAACAGAGAGACAGACAAATATCTTTTGTCCCTGGTGCTGAAAACTTTGAGAAGTAGAGATAAGTGAAGTTTTGGTAGCATCAGCCTAGGGGGAGTTTGTTGAATCTAGAGAGGCTGTTGCACCAAAACCATATCACTTAGAAGATTTTGAGTACAACATACAAAGGACTTCCGAAGCCAAGTGTGGGACTTCCGAAGGAAGAAGGAGCTCTTCCGAAGTCTAAGTGTAAAATACACTTCCGAAGGAGAACTCCAACTTCCGAAGGTAAAGAAGTTACTTCCGAAGAATCAAGACTTGAAGACAAAGTTCTGAAGTCAACTTCCGAAGTATAAAGAAGTCCTTAAAGCCTCGGAAGCATAGAAGCATCTTCCGAAGTATAAGTGGCTTCGGAAGAACTTGTTCTTCCGAAGCCAGTTAACCTTCGGAAGACACTTCTATTATCCAGTAGACATAAGTATGGTCCGTCTGACAGTCCGCTGCAAATCTCTGAGATACTGCATGGCGTTTTCTCAAAAGCCATGTAGTTGACCATACTTTAATCTACTGACCTTTTTATGTTAAGTACAGTTGCCATCTTTAGTTGGTGACAAAAGGTAAGTCATGGACATGTCATGACTACCATATCTTAGATAATACTTTATCTAAGATACCTTAACTATAGCATTGTAGTATATGCTTTAGTCGTAGGTTTCCAGATGGTATCAAGTATAACCGGCTGTAGGATCTAGTATATATAGTTTCTCATTGTAACTCATGTTCTATGCTTGTAAGTGTCTTGTAATCTTGAGTTGAGAAGTAATATATACAAGTACCTTGAAAATACTTCTGCTTGTTCCTTTGATTACTTATTATATTATTATCAACTCTTGTTAAGGCATTGCTTCATCTTGTTTGAGTGATATTATAAGTGAGTTTGAGAGAATTACAAGTGTTAAGTGACAAAACCCGATCCCTCAACATTAGTCAAAGGAAGATGAATCATTTGATTCAGAAGGACTTGGTAAGAGGAGTTAATGTCAAGAACTTCCAGCTTCCTGACTTTTGTGTAGCTTGCAAGAAAGGCAAACAGACGAAGAAGTCTCATAAGGAAAAGAAAGTTCATTCAATAGAACTTCCTCTTGAACTTCTTCACATGGATCTGTTTGGTCCAGTCAGTACAAAGAGCATCGCAGGCGACTTGTACTATTTTGTGGTCACTGATGACTACTCAAGGTTCACTTGGGTAATGTTTCTGAAATCCAAATCAGAAACATTTGAGTCATTCAAGGAGTTAGTAACCACACTGGAATCTCTCTACAAGCTAAAAGTTAGACAAGTTTGCTCAGACAACGGGACAGAATTCAAGAATCAATGGATGGAGGCATACTGCAAGGAAAAGGGAATTGTACATCAATTCACTTCGGCCTACACGCCTCAGATGAATGGTGTTGCTGAGAGGAAAAACAGAAGCTTGATAGAGACAGCACGGACTATGCTGGCGGACTCGAAACTGCCTATCCAATTCTGGAATGAGGCAGTGGCAAATGCATGTTATACATTGAATCGAGTCCTAATAGTCAAGCGCCACGGAAAGACATGTTACGAGCTACTACAAAGACGCAAACCGAATTTGGAGTATCTTGAACCTTTTGGCGCGCCGTGCACACTTCTGAAGAAGACACAAGAAGGCAAATTCAGCGAGAAGGCGGATGAAGGAATCTTTCTAGGATACAACATACCGAACAAGCGAGTTTACAACAACTCAACGGGTCTTGTAGAAGTGTGGTGTAATGTTGATGTTCAGCGATATACCACACCACCTACAGGCAAAGGACCCGCCTACTTCTTCGACTATGATGGATTCTTCAAGTCCTTCAACATTCCTCTCTCTCCCTCGGATGATGAGTTAGCTACTCAGTCAGGGGAAGTAGTCAATGACAGTGACTCCTCCTCTGAAGATGAAGCTGAAGCAGATGACCAGAACAGTCAGGAGGAACAGGTTCCAGTTCCTGAAAGTCCACAAGCATCTACCAGTGATGCACCTTCGACTTCGGAACCTCAAACTCCCACTACCTCAGATGCAGAACCAAATGTTCATAATCTCGGTTCTGAGGTGGCTGTTCCTACTACTCCAGGATCACGACTAAACGTCTATCATCCCCTTGACAATGTTATTGGGGATGTCAGATCAGGAGTACAAACCCAAAATCAGCTATACTCAGCTGATTACGCCTCGGTTATGGAGAAGGGTTACATTCATGATGGTGCTTATCGATGTTTTGTCTCGCAGGTTGAGCCAAAATATGTCAGTGAGGCACTAAATGATGAGGCGTGGGTGAGTGCCATGCAAGAAGAACTTCTGCAGTTCAAGAAATTAGGTGTATGGACTCTGGTAGATAGACCTAAAGGTGCTAAGGTCATTGGCACCAAATGGGTCTTGAAATGCAAGAAGGATGACCAAGGGGTCATTATCAGGAACAAAGCTCGATTGGTGGTTTAGGGTTTTCGCCAAGTCGAGGGAATTGACTACAATGAGGTGTTTGCACCCGTGGCAAGGATGGAAGCCATTCGTATCTTCCTTGCCTATGCATCGTACATGAAGATTAAAGTCTACCAACTAGATGTGAAGAGTGCATTCCTTCATGGGGAAATCAGGGAAACAGTCTATGTAAGTCAACCCGAGGGATTTGAAGATCCTTATCATCGGGATAGAGTGTACAAGCTCGACAAGGCTTTATACGGGCTTCATCAAGCTCCTCGAGCTTGGTATGAGAAACTCTCGACTCATCTTGTGAAACACGGCTTTCGCAGGGGAGTCATTGACTGCACACTGTTTATTAAAGAAAAGGATGGCGACCTACTGCTTGTACAGATCTATGTTGATGACATAATCTTCGGTTCAAAGAACGAAGAATTATGCAAAGAGTTTGAAGCAGTGATGAAGAAAGAGTTTGAGATGAGTGCTATGGGGGAGATGAAGTTCTTTCCCGGGTTACAGGTGGATCAGACACCTAAGGGGATCTTTCTACATCAGACCAAGTATGTAGGAGACATTCTCAGTCGCTTTGACATGGAGAATGCTTCTGCTGCTGGGACTCCACTTGCTACGAATCACGATATAGCACCTGATGAGAATGGAGATCTTGTAGATGCAACGATGTACCGAGGAATGATTGGATCCCTTATGTATCTCACTGCCTCAAGACCTGATATTATGTATGCTACATGTTTATGTTCTAGATATCAGGCTAAACCTAAGGTCAACCATCTGATCGGGGTCAAGAGGATTTTTCGTTATCTGAAGGGTACACCCACACTTGGATTGTGGTACCCTCATGATGATGACTTTGAGCTTACCGCGTATAGTGACTCGGATTACGGGGGCTGCAAGATGAACTACAAGTCTACATCGGCAGGGTGTCAATTCTTTGGGAGAAGATTAGTTACCTGGCAGTGTAAGAAGCAGACATCGGTTGCATTGTCAACCTGTGAAGCCGAATATGTTGCTGCTGCAAGTTGCTGTTCACAAATCATCTGGATTCAACAGCAAATGCGAGATTACGATTTAAAATTCTCGTCTACTCCTATTTTTGTTGATAACTCTGCTGCAATTGCAGTAACTAAAAATCCGGTTCAACATCCTAAGACAAAACACATCGGTATTAAATACCATTTCATAAGAGATTGTTTTGAAAAGAACTTAATTGATGTGGTTAAAATTAATACTGATTTTCAACGCGCTGACCTCTATACTAAAGCCTTTGATAAACCACATTTTCAATATTTGCTAGAGGTCAACGGCGTTAAAAAGAAAAGTGAGGTAATTCCTGATGATAATAATGTGTAGTCCGATGTAGTTTAGTTAAAGTTTATTTTATTTTATTTTATTTTATGTGTTTATTTTCGTCAGTTAAATTTAAACTCATGTTATTTTGCTGTTTATTAAAATCCTAAAATAATTAAACCAGTAATGATTTTAGTATTTAGGGGGAGAATTTGTCAGCAAGTTAACATTAAAAAAAACGAGGGAGAAGGAGTGAATAGCTGATATAAGGTAGATCGTATCTGTGATACCGATTCAACACCTTTGGAAAATGATAGTACACAGGAACAAATCAAGAGGGACTTTAAAAATTTAAGTTTTGAAAAGATGCAAAAATTTAAAGTATAAGTCTGTGTAGTCTAGGCAATACAAAAGGGAAGATGATAGAAAACTGGTAACTCCTAAGGTAACACAAAGAAAGTAGACCTAGAGGTTGCTAGACCACAAATGATATGTTGGTAGATTCAACACAATAGATGATTAGACCTGACTGGTGATCTCAAGATCAAACTAAGTTGTTCAACTGACTGTGGGCTTCCATCTTATCACTGGTTAACACAATCAACAATATTCCAATAAGGGGTAATGAGCATTTAAACGCCACAAATGTGTGCGGATGACCATAATTAGAGCAAAGCAAATAAAAAATGAAAGACAAATGCTATAAAGCTAATGACTTATGTTGTTGGTGCATTTTGTGCAAAATAAAATAAGTTGCTCTAACAAGGAGATAGATTGTGTGCCTCTCTGCTGTGCGATGGCACTGACCTGAGGATAAGCATAACCCAGATATTCTAGAGTTCATTGATGTTTGCTGCCTCTCTGCTGTGCGATGGCACTGACCTGAGGACTGGCTTCTCTTTGAAAGCTCTAAGAATAGTCTCTTCTTGTAATAATACCCGTAGACCGCTCAAAAGCTCCTGAGGAATGTTGATTACCATATAAGTGTGGGATCCACAAATGTTAGTTGAAATAATTAAACCTAAATCAGTCACCAGTCTGTGTCAAAAGTCTGTGTATGGATTTAAGTGGACAAACATATTGACAATCATTGTGGCTACAATTCTCAAAAGTTCAAATCAATGTGACAATCTAAGAGTTTCAGTATGATTTTCTTAAGTTGCTAACGACTCTGGATGAACACCGAGAATTGAGCATCAAAAGATTTTGATAACAAGTCCCAAATGATTTGACTTGCCTGTATGATTCCAAAATTGAATTGGCCCAGGTGTGATCAATCCAAGTTGAAGCTGTCTATTCCGGAACCAAATCCTGTAGATGTCTATCTTAGGATTTATCTCTCACAAAAAGCCAAAAACAAGTTTGTTTGAGTAATTAGTTTAAATTTTCTAAGTTAGTTAGTAGTATTTAATTTTATCTTTATTAGTTTGTCAGACTACATCAGGAAAATTAGTAAGGAATCAACTCACTAAAAAGGGTCATGTCTGAGATGACCACATGTGCTTTAAAAATTTAAATCAGTCACGTCTGAGGTGACAAAGTGTTTAAAAGGGTCACGTCTGAGGTGACTAAATTGGTTAAAAGGATCACATCTGAGGTGATCAAAATGTTTTCAAGTTAAAATGATCATGTCTGAGATGATCAAAAGCTCATAACGTTAATTTCAAAAAATTAAAAGGGGTTTGAATGTAAATTGGTAAAATGGCAGAAAACTAACTAAGTGTGACCCATTCGCACGATTGGACCATGAGAATGGACCAACCATGCGAATGACTCCCATTCACACGAATGGACATGAGATTGAGCCTTTCACACGAATGGCTTATCAGAATGGCCCATTCGACCGATTGGAAGGGGGCGAATGAGTCAGTCGACCGACTGAGACTCATTCGGTCAACTGAACATGCGAATGAAAGGCACGACTGAGTCAGTCGACCGACTGAACCTCAGTCGGTCAACAGCCTGCGACTGACTGGGCCAATCGCACGATTGAACCTTAGTCGCCCGAATGAACTGGGCGACTGAGGCCAGTCGGCTGCTTGAACCCAGCGTCAGTATTTAAAGGGCACAGTCGATCGCATTTCATTCATCACACCCCAATCGCTCTCAAATCGCACACCCTACCGTTACTCTGCCAAAATTTCATTAGACTTTGATTTCTTCTTGATATTGATTCACTGACTCTCGGTATTGATTATCCAGGTAGTTTGAAGTCCCATCTTCCCAAAACGTGAAGGATTTAAACCCTAATTTTGATTACTCGACTGTGAAACAAGAACCGAGACTAGGAAGACCTAATAACCTATCAAAACTAAGCAAAATGTTAAAATTAAGTCTAATAGGCTATTAGTAACAAGAATGCGAGTCTATTGAACCGGTTATCTATGTTAAAACACTTGTTTTGTTAAAGATTCGAACGATTGGCGACTGAACTATAGGACAGGCGACTGGTCGCCCGGATGAATTTCAATCGCACGATTGAAACTTGCGATTGGGTAAATCGCCCGAATGAACCATGCGATTGAGCTCAGTCGGCCGACTGAACCATTCGCAGACTCAGTCAGCAGACTGAACCCAATCGCATGTCACATTGACCAGAATGAGTTCAGTCGCATGAAAGAACAGACGACTGAATTCAGTCGAATGATCGCACGAATGAATCAGAATGAGTTTCAACATTACAGTTAGAACAGAATTTTCATGTCTTATGTACTAATGGTTCTATGTCATGTGTGTTTCAGGAAAATGGCTGAGAGATGGTCCATAAATCCAAAGCACAACATCTGTGCTCATTTGGATCACACTACCAGGAATGGGGCCGAGTTTACCGACATTATAGCCTTTCTTAGACGATCCCGGATTCATAAGGCTATCTCCACTCCTTGCACGCCATACAGATCACTCCATCAGGCATTCTGGGAGAATGCCTCCGTGGACCGCTCCCGTGAGCCCTACAGCATTAGGAGCTCTATACTGGGTCATGAGATTGAGATCACTGCTGCCGACATCCAGAGGGTCCTAGAGTTTGGGGACGACACTGATCATCCTACTAGATTACATCCACTGACAGTGCGAGGATGCTTTCTGAGGATAAAGTACGCTGGGGACATCAACTCAGGTGTGCTCAACAAGAGCAACCTGAGCCCCCAGTACAAGTACTTAGCACACGTGATCCTCAAGTGTGTTGCATCGAGGAGGGGTGGGTTCGACGACCTCTCAGACCAGATCCAAAATGCCTACGTGGCACTGGTGCTGAACCACCCCTTCAGCTTTTCTAGCATGATATTCTCCTACTTGGTGGAGAACTTGGAGGCCAAGGGAAAGGAGGGGTTTTGTATGTACCCCAGGTTCTTACAGCTCGTCTTCAACGAGAAACTGCAACATCTGCCCAAAGAGAGTCATGATGCAGTGGCTTTAGAGATCATGGATGATACGACTCTGGGCCGGATGAGAGTTTATAGGGGAAAGCAGGTGAAGCCCCAAGTGAAGAGATTGATTGGCCACCTGGCCAACAAGAGGTATGTGGCGCCAGGCAGACGCAAATGGCGTCAAGAGGATAGTGACTCTGATGATGAGAGGCTGCTCCTCCCAGAGATGGATTCTGATGATGATGATATCGGAGACGCCGGGGATGATATGCCTGCTCCACCTAGAGGCACTGATTCAGATGTTATTCCCCCGGGGTCTGCCCCTGCCGGAGAGGTTGCTGAGACGACCGACTTTCATCAGGAGTTTGTTGTTGGTGATCAGGAGGAGGAGGAGTCTGATGAGGAGCCCCTCACAAGAACTGTGGGAAGCAAGGTTGTTCCCACAGAACACGGGCTAAGGGTGGTTGGTGAACACCCACGGGACTCCAGAGAGACAGAGACTGACCCGAGCTATGCTTCGGGTTCAGCGGGCAGAGCTGCAGGGGGAGCATCCACTTCCACTGGGACTAGGAGGAAGAGGATGGCTCAGCCCCATGGACTTAAGAAGAAGAAGCGTCGACTGACCTTCGTTACCACTGTAGCCTCTACTTCCACCACCACAGCCACCACTACCACCTCCACCGACATACCACCCATCACCACAGCCACCACATCCACCACTGCTACCACAGCCACCACCTTACCTACCACCACTGTATCTTTCCCATTCACCACCATACCATTTACACCTACATCACCTTCACCAGTTTACCGACCCATATTCACCACTGCCACTACCACCACCACCTCACATCATGCAGGACCATCAGCCCAGTCCTCACATTTGTATGGATCTCCTCTACCTCCAATCGGAGTAGAGGAACAACTGTCAGCGCTAAACCGTATGGTGATGCGCTTGCTAGCTGCAGATGAGGAGAAAGCTGCGCAGATTTGCCAGCTGACCGACCTGACTGCTGCCCAGTCTCAGCAGATGGCAGAGCAGGCTCGGGTGATAGAGCAGCAGACCCAGCTGATGGATGCACAGAGAGTCGAGATGTCCCAACTCCAGGACCAGCAGGCCCAATCAGCCAAACGTATAGAGGAGTTGGAGACTACCAACAAGACCATTATGCTGCGGTTAAAGGGATCAAAGGATGAGCCCTTAAAGATAAAGGAAGGGGATGGAGATGATGGAGATGGTGATGATGACGATGAAGATGATGATGAGGATGAGGAGGATGATGAGGATGAGGAAGAGACAGAGGAAGAAAGGACAGAGGGAAAAGATGATGATGACGAAGCAGAAAGAGGGGATGCGGCTGCATCGGCCTCTGCTTCTGGTCAAGAACGAAGATCGAAGAATCGACAGGACCAGTCATCTACCACCTCTGCTCCTCCGAGCGATGAGACCATGATTCAAGACAAAAGTACAGATTAGATGTTTTATGTATTTAATTATTTTTGTGTTTGAATCATGTACTGAAAAACAAATGTTTATATATTAAGTTAATGTAATTCTGTTTTGATTACTTACTAATGATTTATGTGTTGAATGTTTAAATCAAACAGATCCAAATTTTCAAAGAGATGAGTTTGATATTGCTCCCCTTCAACAGGTCAAGACTCAACTAACCATGATTCTTGATCTGCAAGGGATTGTAAGAAGGTCTGTGAGTTACACCCCTGAAGAAGGGGAAATAATTCATGACCTATCTAACGAGCAACTGGCAGAGATGTTCAGACTCAATCCGGATGAAATCGTCAAAGATGCTCCAACAGTTGATTCGACTAGTGATGAAGAGCTAAATGATGTTGATGAAGTCGAGGTCGAAGATATCACTGCAGAAGAGTATCCTCAGTATGCTGACAACGAGGGTAATGTGGTCCCCAATCTGGGTGAGTCCCTAGTCAGTGATACTTTTGAGGTACTGAACAAGATGGAGCAGGAAACGGAGAAGGCAGAAGGAACAGCCCAAGCCTCAAATGAAGAAGTTGACATTCAAAAGGCTGAGTGGGCTGCCTATTTTGAAGAAGTGAAAGCCCAACGTGCTGCACCAAAGAAAGATGCCTACACCAAGCTCTACAGAGTCAAGAAACACCACAAGGTGTCAGGCAGTATTATAGCATGGGCTTATTTTGATGATCTTAACGCGTATGCAGTTAAGAGGGAACAGGGCATAGAGTACTTCAGATTTCCACATGATCTGAAGACTCTACCTGGTTTTGAGCTCAACCAGCTGGCTAGGCTAAAGCTTTTGTATACTGACCCAAGGAAAATGTCAGGCTGGTTCGAGGCTGCCCTTAAGAAGGAGTACCACACCAGATGGGTTAACTTCAGACCCCAACAGCCTACTAGCTACATAAGAAGGTCTGAGGTTGATGCCATTACTGGCAAGCCCAAGATTGTGTTGAAGTGGAGTCCTCCGCGCACTATGTCGAGAATCCCTCTCAGGGAAATGCCACAGGACTTCACTCCACACTTCAAATGGTGGTACTATGATTGGAGAACAGCTGAAGCTGTCATAGTTCTAAATAAAGAGGGCCAAATGGATACAATCAGTGTATTCGACCCGACGTGGCTAACCAACTTGTCTGCTAATGATGTCTATACATTATACAAGTGGCCACTGTTCTATGACACACAAGATATTGTACAAGCCCTCCAGTTCCAAAACGTTATACGACTCTGCTTTGCGTTTGAGATTCACGCAGGAGTCACCAAAGAGGAGAAGTACAAGAAGTATAAGGAAGTTATGCAGAAGACAAGAGATTAGATAGATCTAGGTCCAAGGGGGAGTTTGTTGATGCATGTATGTCCCTAGATCATGATTTGTAATGTAATAGATCTTGTCTGTCTGATTATGATGTAATTTGTATTGATTAATGAAATGACATGGATTGTTTGTTATTGGTAATGTTTAATATTTCATTAATGAGTCGTGATTGAATTGATTGGGTTTATGATTGTTTGAATGGTTACACATAATGTTATATTAATTAAAACATTCAAACTTAACTTAATGAAGTTCTCATGCGAATGGCCCATGCGAATGGACCACACGCATGAATAACTTCATACGATTGACTCAATCGCACGACTGAACCAGGAGACTGGATCAGTCGTATGATTGACACATAAGATTGGCTCAGTCGCACGACTGAACACTCAGTCGTGCGGATGAATCAACCGCATGGTTCAATCGCACGACTGAACCATACTTATGGCCCAGTCGCACGACTGAACAATACTAACTTATAAATAGACCCAATTCGTGGAAAAACGTAAGCATTCATACCATTACGATTCCAGACGTACCCTAGCCGTCCAGAGACCTCCCAAATCGTTCTCCAAGTTCACAGAACACATTAGATCGATTCCTAATCGACTTCTAACGTTAGATTCAATTCTTGATTGATTCTTCGTGTGTTCTCACTGATTGGATCGCCAATCAAATAGGATTCCGCACTATTTGAGTTGGTTTAACACGCTAATCACTAGGTATTTCGTTCAAATATCAGGTCCTAACAGGAAGGAGAGGTGGTTCGGTGGGGGTGTGGTGTGCTTGGGTTTGTTATTTGGGAGGTGGTGGGGAGATGTGTGTTTGGGTTTGTTATTAGGTAGAGATGTTGGGGGTTGTAAAGGGGTTTGATGTGAAGAAGATTGTTGGGGGTTGTTGCTAAACAAAACATGTCCGGTAATTAAACAGATCCGGTAAATTATGTTCTTTCTAAAAATATGATTATTTTTATCATTTAGCAGAGTCAGTCAAATGCTGAATCAAACAACCAAGTTTTCGTCAGATGCAGACTCAGTAAGAACCTTAACTAGATCAGCTTCTGATTCAGTCAAATATTACTGACTCAACGATAATCAAGCAACCCCTAACCCCTTAGAGAATAAAAAATATGAGAGGACCTTTATCAACTCAATTAAAAGCAAAGGGACCGAAATTGTTGAAAGAAAAAGAATAAAAAGAATACAAAGTAGAGGCAAAAGTGCAACCCCCTCTCTTTCATCCTCTGCTTCTGTGCTTCTGCTTCTCACTCATCATTTCATTTGCTGCACACACACACTCTCTCTCTCTCTCTCTCTCAAACACCATACCCACTTTCTTTCTCTCTCTAAAAAGTACTCACATTCCTCTTCTCACAAGCAACAACACATCTTCATTCACTCCCACAAGCATTCTTCAGGTACATTAACATTGGATCCGAAGCCTTATTTCTGCAATTTTCATTTGTGTTTCAGTATGCACCCACACCAAATAAAAGACAAAAATGTCAGCTTTACCCAAAAATTCGTTCAAATTATGAGCAAAAAAGTACACACCCACTTCATATTTCGCTCTCATTGAATGTCTGTCATGGAATTTATCATTTTCGAGGCTAATTATTCAAATGATTCCCAATTTGAACCACACCCGTTACAGTTCTAGGTAAAATGAGCTTTACCTGATGTGGGTTTTGAATTATGATTTCTGTAGACAGAGAATCACCCCTGTGTTGTGTGGATTATGATGATGTGTTTGTGGGAAGTTATGAAATTTATTGATTTTGTTACAATGCTGATTGTGTTTTATGTTTGAGCAGGTGGTCATCACCATGGGCTGTTGATTGATTTGAGAATTTGTGAAATACAGGATGTTATGGAGGTGAATGTTTAAGGTATTTGTTGGGTTTGGTTTCAATGAAGTGGTGATTGGTGTCTTTGTACTGAATGATGAGTGATTTGTAAGGCCCACAAGGTGTTTGTGATAATGTCTGAGTGAAATTTTCAGGGTCAAAGATTCAATCTTTGTTTGATGATTTGCTTATATACAAGCTCACAACAGATTTAGTAGTTTCTTTAAGGATCAATCTGATTTGTTTGTGTTACTAAAGTTGGGGTAGAGAGCTGCATTAGTTCATATTGGGCTAATTGTTTCGAGCCAAGGGAATAATTCATTTAACGTTTGATGTCTGGAGCTCCAAGAGTTAAGTCGATGCATGTAACCGAGTCAAAATCAAGATCGATCCTTGGGCTCGCTGGAAACAAGGCTCTTGGACCTATAAGTACCCAAAAACCCGTGTCAAGAACATCAAAAAGTGTTGATATGTCACCAGAGAAAGGATCTACAGGTGGAAAAAACCAAGGGGCTGCTGCATCATCGCCTCCTTTTAGTTCCACACGTGTTCCTTCGATCTTACGCAGACAGGTGTCACTTAATGCTTCATGCTCTTCAGACGCTTCTACTGATTCGTTTCAAAGTCGGGCATCTACTGGTAGGATTTATAGAACTAGTAGTGGTGCTAGAGGAAGGAGACAATTGGCTGCAAAATCAAAAATTGGTTTTATTGATAATGCTTCAGATATTTCATCAGATGATTTACAACCCAAGAAAAGGTGTGCTTGGGTAACATCCAGTTCAGGTATGAACATGCCATTGATCCTCATTTTCATACATATAAGTATAATTAAATCATCAAATATTGTTCTTGAAACAATATATCATTATAGTTCATTACTTGCAAGTAGTAGGTATATCATATGCTACATTGTCTATGAGGTTTCACTGAAAATGTTACTCGTTTTACAATGATAAAACACTATGTCTTGAAATTAAAATCCCATAACATGGTTCGTCTAATCCTTCCCAATAATTCAAAGATTTGTAATTTTTTGTGTTCAATGGATCATTTCTCTTTGTATTTTTGTAGAAATTGTGATAATTTTGAGTTTGTATGCTGACTTGTAATGCAATTTTTAACTAGATCAATCGTACACCGTTTTCCATGATGAAGAATGGGGAGTTCCCGTGCATGATGACAAGTATGTGTAGACAATAATGTTGAATACTCATATGCTACTTAAAAGTAATATGTTTATTTTACTTATTTCTGACTTCTGGTCAAATTGTTGAATTATGTAGAAAATTATTTGAGCTACTTGTGCTTTCTGGGGCGTTATCCGAACTTACGTGGCCTGCGATCCTCAGCAAACGGCACCTTTTTAGGTACTGTGTTATCACTTTGTGATCTCTTTGACATCCTTTGATCAGTGTTTTTGTGGATTTTGATCCTATGGTTATCCATGAAGGGAAGTTTTTGCTGATTTTGATCCTACGGCTGTTGGAAAATTCAATGAGAAGAAGTTAGTGGGACCAGGGAGTGCAGCAAGCTCTCTGCTTTCAGAGCTTAAACTGCGGGCCATAGTCGAAAATGCTCGCCAAATGTCTAAGGTAGAAATACTTCAAATTCCAACTATTAGTTCCATGTAGCTCTTAATGTGACTGTGTACCACTTCACAGTAAGTTTAAATAATCACATAAGGTGTCAGTTTCAACCAATTTACCTATGAACAGATCAAATTGGGTTATGTTTTATTTCTAGTGGGTCAAACGGGTCGAAAGTCAACCAAAGCGTAACTGTAGTGCATTAAATTCATATTGTTAATGAAATAATATACTTTGTAATCATGTCTGACAGAATAAATTCTCCTATATTAAAATAGAAACTTAAACTAAAAGTATTTTCAAATTAGCCTAACATGACCTAATTTGACCCGTTACTCAACCTGCCCACCCGCTCGCTTTTCCTCTAATAAATTAAAGATCCATCAGCAGATATAAGAACTTGCAGCAACCAATATTTTTCATCTTGCACCAAACTCATATCTTTAAAACTACCCCTAATTAAGTTTCAACTCCATGTTCTAAAGGCATTAAATGCTTGTATAGTACAACTAATGTGACTGCATTTCAAGAGCTAAGGGTTGGATCTTAAATGAGCTTAGTTCTATCTAGTGCAGTTGGGTTAAGATCACTCATAATAAAATATAGGATTGTTCATCATGCAGTGAAAGTTGTACATTGCTCCAGATCTAATAGTTTTAGCTATACAATGTTGGCTTTAAGAGTACCCATAAGGCCACAATGAATTTACCTTCATCTCTTGGTTAGCAACTACTTCTCCCAGAGGTGAAATTCCATAAACCAACCTAATCTGTTTTTAAAGAGTTGTACCTTGTGCAATGCAAGGTGTACATTGCTCTGGATTTAGGTAGTTGTAGCCATGAAAATAGGTTGGTCATTACTTATTGCCATCACTTTTATTATTGATGACATGACACATTTGAATGAAATGATAAGTTTTGGTAGAGTAGGTGTGAGTGTATATTTATAATAGTGGTCCTGGGATTTCTTCAACTTGTATGATTGTTCATTTGTTTTCTGTGTTAAGTTGACCTGAAATTTTACATTTTTTATTCTTTCTTGAAGTGTCATTCTCATTCACACAGCTAATTTTTTAATTATAATGCAATTTGGTAGGCTGGTTAAATGAAATTGCAAAATCCTAACTTCTGTCCCTGGAAATATCTAAATTTAACAATGTTATCACTTTAGTTTAGGTTTTTAAGCTTTCAAATTTCTAAAAGTCTTTTAAGGTGTTCATAAACCGTTTGAAACCGACCAAACTGCCCAAACCAAAGCAAGGTTCAGACGGTTTGAGATTTTTAAGGTTTAGTTTTAATGGTTTTGTAGTTTAACGGTCTGGCCAATGGCTTGGAACCTGCAACCGGCCATTTAAAATGAACTAGTAGTTTAACCTTATTTATTTATTTATTTTTTTATGAGATTATGTGTATGTTCTATATTCATCAACCTTGTTTTATCATTTTAAAACGTGTATGCATACAAATGGTTTGGTGTGGCCGGCCAGGCCAACCCACTCAACCTGTATGCTTTAGTTTGTCGTTTCCTTAAAACCATAGTTAACGGTTCGACCCGTAATTTTTGTTAAAACCACCGACCCGAGCCATGAACACCCCTAAGTTTTATTAAAATAAAATAAAATAATATATGCTAGCAACAAGCTAGTCATTTTTTTTATTTTTTTTATTTTTTTATTTTTTGATGATCTTGTGTCGGGAAATTTGTAATATATGTTTCATACTTTCATTTCTGTAGTTGAAGGTTGAATGAGCCGCTAAAGGTTACTCATTTGTGACTTTCTTGAGTCTTTATGGAAAATATAAAGAAAATGTTTTATTACTAAATTTTCCTCTTGAAGAGTCTGTACATGGGATAGGATTTTGCCTCTTTATTTGGTTAGGGGTGTTTGTTTGGTTGTGTCTTATCATAGTGAGTGTATGATATTGAACAATCAAAATCAAGATAATTAGCTCTAATCATCTAATGTAACAAGTTATAGAGTGTTTTGACATGTTTCTGCTACAAGAAGCTATAATAAGCAGATGATTAGATGTTTGGGAGTTTGGATAATTTGGGTCATTCTATAGAGTTAATTGTTAGGAACGGAACTTGGAGCAGTGGTAAGGTTGCTGCTATGGGACTTGGACTGATGGGTTCGAGTCTTGAAAAAGTCCTCTCGTAGAAATGCAGGATAATGATGTGTACATTAGACCCAAGTGGTCTGACACCCCCTCCCTTGCTCGGGAGTCTCGTGCACTGGGTTTGCTTTATAAAATTAATAGGTAAAATGACCAAAATAGTCTGTTTGTTGATAACAAGTTAGGAACTACTTGATAGTACAAGGCGTTTTGAAGAGGTCAAATTGTCAATATTCCTGTATATCACCCTCAGCTTTATGGTTTGTACTATATGCAGTCAAATTTGTACAACCTGCTTTCCAATTTGTACACCATCCAGTCAAAGATGTACATGTTTGTATACAGCATCCTAACTTTTTGCAGGTTTTACCAATGTCAGGTCATAGATGAATTCGGATCTTTCGACAAGTACATCTGGAGCTTTGTGAATTATAAACCTATCATTAGCAGATTCCGATACCCTCGTCAGATTCCTGTGAAAACACCAAAAGCCGACGTAATAAGCAAAGATCTCATAAGGAGAGGCTTTCGTTGCGTGGGTCCCACAGTCATCTATTCGTTCATGCAGGTCGCGGGTATAACTAATGATCATCTATGTACATGCTTCAGATTTCACGAATGCACGTCGATTGCAGAATCAGAAGAAGTCGGGTCAGTCAAAGTCAAAGAAGATGAACAGAAAACCGATGAAGGAATGGAGTCATGCATATGCAATGGTATCGATGATTTGAATTTCGCTTCTGGGTAACCGGGGGTTGTAGTTATGCTACATTTGAGATAGTTATGTATGATGATCAAGAAACACTCATATTTGTAAGTTTATGATTATCAAAACTGCATTTCTACAGAGTATCTGTTGGTTATGGTTAAGCTTGTATAGTTTATAAAAATTAGGAACCAAAATTGTCTCAGTTTTTTCAATTTTCACCAGAATTAGTAATAACATCGTTTAATACGGAAGTAGAGAAGTGATAGAAGTGTATAAACACATATGATTATCGTTTACTATATTCAATGCATAAGATACAATAAATTTTGAGGGTAAAATAATATTTAAAACATTATTTACAAATTGCCCCTTACATTTACTAACACTTGCATAAAATATTATATTATCTACCAACGTTTTGAAACTACAACTTAACCTGTGTTTTTTTTAACGTTTTGTAATAAACTTTTTGATGAGCAGATATGAATTTTATGAGATACAATAAGTTAATGCTTATATGTACAAGTAGTTATGCGGAACCCAGTTATTTGGTGTTTCAAATTTTAGCTTAGAAAAAACGTAATATACTTTTGTAAAACTACTATAAGAATAACAAAATATTAAATGCACGTGCCGGATGTAAAATAACACACCGTCGCACTGCGTGGACACCCTTCTAATATGTTATAACTGTCTACACAGAGAAATTGGTTATGATCATTGGATTTACACATGTATAAACTTAATTAATTATACAGTGAAATCATTTAATCTTTAGCAATTATGTACTTTTCATCTAACTTTTAATAATTAATTAACAATTCAGAATAAATGTCGCGAGTACTTCTATCATTTGTGGTTCTATAATAAACTCTTTACTATAAATTTAACATAAAAATGTTTGATACAAAACTAAGTTTAAATAAAATATAGAACTACATGGCTGTAACTGTTAAATTAAAATAAAATAAAAGATACCGATTTTTGTCGGTTTCTTTACAACTTTTATAGCAATAAATTACAAAATATAAATCTCTGGCTTTATTTGTGTCATGAGTATAAATCTTTGTTTTTGTATCCTTTTACTTGGGCACAATGGCCCATGGTTTTAATTTTTAATTAGTTTTTCTGCTCTTGGTGTTTTGTGCATTGGCTGCTTGTACATTCATCATGCATCATAACTATAGAAGGGTTCAAAAGTCCCTCAGAACTAGGGGTGTTTTGAACATAGGCTGAAAATACAATAATATAGCACTATAATAAAAGAAAAATGAAATATCGAACGGACATTGAAGCAATAGTAAGATTGTAATATAACCTGAAGGTAATGTGTTTAAGTTGGATATTAAAATGATGATAGCGTTGTTGTCAATGTTATGTAACATGAAGATCAAATATTCAAGTTGTGAAAACGGTCTTTACGTATGTGCAAGGTCATAATGTGTATATCAATATACATAGTGACCTGACACCCATACCCCGTGTAGGCGAGACTTTTCTAACACCCACGTAAAAAATAATGAAATTTATAAGTTATTTCAAATATTTCAAATATGGTAAGAACATAGCTTTTGCAAACATGTTTTCATATAATTTTTTTACAAAATTTACAAGTAAATAACAAAAATATGTTTATGGATCGACCCAAAATATTCAAATTACATGTATCGATCCGTAATCAAAATGTCTCCATTGCCTATTTTGTCAACCTGATGCTATGAATCGACCTTATGGTAATGATGAAAAGAACGGCAGATGTAAAGCCCTACTTTGGAGGACACGTGTTATTTTAATCGTGTCCATTTATCCGTTTCCAGGTGGGAGCGCACCCCCAACCCCTTCAAGAGAAAACCCGCAACTAAGAAAACCTCTTGTTCAACCCTGAACATTTTTTGTCAGAGTAAAACTTAAACTCATTAAAATTTTATCATTATATTTTCAGAGTAAAACTATAAACAATACTTTTTTACTCTTTTTCAATTAAATAATATTTTTAATATTTTTATCATTAGATTTTCCCTCTCCTTCACTCACAATCACATTTAAAAATATTAAAAAATTTATAAGTATTGTAACGTGTTTCACCATTTGAGAAATCACGATACAATCCCCATAAATTTCATATCTCGTTTACTCACAACCACTCACACCCATCCTTCATAAATAGGACACACACCTACAT
Organism: Flaveria ramosissima; assembly: GCA_025215565.1. Lineage (NCBI taxonomy): Eukaryota > Viridiplantae > Streptophyta > Magnoliopsida > Asterales > Asteraceae > Flaveria > Flaveria ramosissima. The sequence continues at coordinate 66,404,306 of CM046036.1, forward strand.
CAAAATAGAGAATTACTGTGAATACTTTTACATGCACATCCAACTTTGTCACTAATATAACATACTACGTCATATCACGTATAAATTTGCGTATATGTTATTATATATCTATATAAAATAAAAACATTCCAGGTTTAAGCTAGGAAAAGCGGATATGCAACATAAGGTAATGCATCTTATGGCTATATGTTTGGAATTATTCCTAATGAGATTTTGTCAAACGAATTTTGTTTTCATAAATAAATAAAACTAGAATTAAGCCCCCTCGTGTTGCGACGGGGGCGTAAAACCATACCAAACATCACCAATGCCACACCGATGTCAGGAACCATTAATTGAAGTTGCGGTGTGTTAATGCAAAGAAATCAAACTGAAATGTAAAACATATAAAAGTATAACTAAGTCGATTTAGGACCCGCGCGTTGCAACATACCTGTCAAACAGGAAAAGTAGATGTAAAAACGTTGAACCACACACGCATGCTACGTCGTGTTAATCACAAAATTTAGACGAACCGTAAAGCGTAATTTAAAATATTGAACCACACATGCATGTTGCGTCATGTTAACTTACAAAACTTAGAAAGAAACATAAAATGAATTTTTAAAGTAAAAAAATTCTAGTGTTGAATTGCAAAAGATGAAAAGTGTTGGGTTAGAAGTATAAAAATAAAATTTCTAAGCTTACATTGAAAAAGATTAGAAGCTTTGGGTTATAAGTGAAAAATCAATTTTTTTAATAAAAAAACCCAAAGCATAAGGTACATACCATTATACATAAATAAGTTGCAAATTGGTATAATATAAATGATCGAATGTATATCATAACATTTTACTCTCTTAGTGGTTAAAACTCTTTCATAAAAATCATTCGACCTTCGTTCAAATACCATATCCATCACCATCGTTGCCCCCTATTCACCCAATAGATCCATCACCATCGATTCCCATCCTCACAGCCATCACCGCGAGCATCTACTCTTTCCCGTCCACCTTCACGATTTCAGATCTATTGTTGGACACTATCTCATGTGACCTAAATCCACAAGCCAAACCGCCATCTTCAGTCGCAAATAGGCGGTGGCTCCACGGAGGTGGTGACGATGGTGACTGCGGATGATATTGTAGAGGGAGAGAAAGAAGTCAAAAGTAAGATAAAAGATTAAAATAAATTACATAAATAGTCCTTTCGATACTAAAGTATCATGTTACCCTCACATGAGGGTCACATACGCAGATTTAACGTTAAAAAAATAACGGACGTTAGGGGAAATGATGAAAACTGATACAAAACTTGAATGTAAAGAACGGTTCTTGTAATTTCGTTAGTTTAAAACAATACTAACATTTATTACAAATTTAAAAGATGAAAAGTGTAATTGACTATTTTTTTTATATATTTGTTTTCTTAAAGGTATTTCACTTTCTTTAGTAATAATTTATCTAAAAATTTATGGTTTCTATGTAGTTTTCTAAGAGTTTTGTTTTTAAAATATAAATTTCTTTAACGTTACATAATTCGTTTTAGTGTTGGTTTTGTAATGGTTTTAATTTTCTCAATGTTAATTTATTAAATGGTTTGGTTTTTTATATAAGTACTGAATTTTATCAACGTAAATTTATGACTTTACACGTTATTGTTTTACTTCAATCTAGATTATTTTTTAAACTGAGACATGTCTACACAACAACGCGTGAAATAACTAAGCCATGTTTATGTCGCAACGAGCTAAATTAGTAACACGTGAGGAATCGACATACTTATTTCTATTAACGTTTTGACGTCTCACAATTTTATGGTTCTATGTCGCCATCGCAATGTGCAGATCTTAATACTAGTTGCAGATACGAATATAAATAGCTAGTTTGGTGATTTTCTACAAAAACTAAGAATTGATACCAAAAACTATAAATCAGTCACCAGACCACAAAACATTTAATGTTGATTCATCATTTGTGTGGGCAAAATAGTCTATTTTATCAAACAATTGTACATTGTGCATTTGAAGGTGTACCTTTGCTGAATGGTGTTAAGCAGATATGAGACAAGGTCTTAAATGAGAGTGCATGATCTTGTCACTTTCTGCTCAATGGCCATTTGACATTCAATGGACTTGATGATTGTGTAGGTACAGTACATATGATTGTTACCTTTGAGACACAACAATCTTCCTTTAAAGGAGAAACATATATTGCAGGGACTTCAAATTTGTTGTCATTCGTTATAACTATATGTTCGATAAAATGAATGGAACACGTTAAAAATCACCCAAACAGTATGTAAACATATACGAACTTTTAAATTGTATTAATTGTAAAAGATGATTTACTTTGATAATAATAAGAGTTAATTACATGGATGGTTTAAGTAGCATATAAGGTCTATGGACCATATAGTTGAGTTACAGCCTCATGGCCTACTCTAGAGCAGGTTGTGAGATCGAGTCCTATCGATTGAAAAATGTTGTTGGTGGGTCAGGTTTTACCACAGTGAGCCTTCGGATGGTGTGTTTTCCTGGAATTGGTGGTTGGCGTGCTTGGGCTACCCAACATAGTCTATGCTTGCGGGCGTATGGTGTGTGCCTTTTCGGCATTGAGGTACCCCGGGTAGCTGGGCTTTATTAATTGGCCGTTCAAAAAAAGTTCCAAAATAAGAGAAATTACATCTCTGATTCAAAATTTTCACTTGATAACACATTTGATACTTAACGCTAATAGACGTTTAAAAGTCAGCTAGCTTTTTGTAAAATCACTGGTTTTACCATTTTAATTAGGAAAAAAAATAAAACTAGCCAAACCCTAGCACCTCCTCCCCCATCTGGTTTAAGGATTCAAGTACCTCCCCCTTCCCCACCGATGCAATGCCAAATAGGGAAAGAACACTGCTAGTTCGACGTCGCCGGAATTGAACCCTGAATCAACCCTACCACTTATCCCCTTTCCCCTTCTTCACATTCCATTCGTCGACATCCTTCCTCCCACCTCCCTAAATCATGGTTGTAAAATCGCTAGGCACTAATCAGTAGGGTACCAACTAGGGATTAATCAAAATATATCGGATTGTAGAAATCATAAGTCCCTATTCTCTCCAATGATCAAATGTGTTACTCGCTAGTGAAGATAGAATCGCAGCTATAAATTCTCACACTCAGAAGCCAAATCCATAAAACAATCTTATTAAAAGATTCATTCATGTAATTAACTCTAATAATTGATAATAGTATGGCCGTAATCAATAAATTTACATCCTTCAAATTAAGATCAACATGGACAACTATATTTTCCACCAGAAAAAAGAGTGGCCTTCTAGTCATGTTGTATCCCTTTTGTTTTACTTGTTGCATCTCTTTTCCTTCAATTACTTGTTGCATCTCTCTTTATTCAATTTATTATATCAGTAATATTTCCATAAGAAAACAAAAAAAACTTTGATATTCCAAAGGTACGTTAAACCAATCCTGTTTAAAAAGTTAAATAGGTCCCTAGTCAACAGACCAATTACGCATAAAACTCAAGTATGTAGGTTGACCAGCCCTAATCAACTTTATTTTAAATGAGTTAATCAACAACACAGTACAACGTGTTTGTTAGATAATCATGATGTAATAAGAAAACTTTAACCATATACCTAGAACTAAATACTCCCAAGTAATTTTCTTATCAAGTGTCTAAATGCACCTCCTCCTCCCCTTAACTTTAATGTACTCCTCTCTAAAAAGTCAAATTGGAATAATCAATTTGTTTGTTTGTTTTGTTTATTTTTTGTTATTGTGTGAAAAGGATAATTTTTATTGATGTGACAACCTTAGGGATGCAACAAAGTTAAATCAGACTGTGAAGGGTATGTTTAAGCACAACCCTTGGTCTGATCATTTTCTGCATATGTACCTATCTAGCTTAGTTGCAACCACTCAAGTGGACTAACGCCATATTCCGAATTAAGTGTACACTATACCACAATGACCGAACCAGTACACGAGTCTACTCATAAAAGTTAAAAACTAGAATTTTCTGAAAATTTAAAACCTACATCAATTAAACAAAACCCACAATATCTACCTACCTGGGTAACTTATTTAACTAAAAGGTAATGTCTTGACCATACCGGTAGGCAGCTAACGTCAACTTGTGCAACTCTTTTTCAAGGTTTGATCTCGCTCTCTGGTACACCGTTTGATGGGATTTCACCTTTGTTTGATTGTGAGTTGTTTTTTGAAGGTGAAGAGACGGCGGTAAGAAGTACACTAGGTGGAGCCTGGTCTTTCGTAGGTGTGGGGACGTCGTGATCATGGATTCCTTTGTATGTTAATATTACCTCTGATGAACCATCAACTGCCATTTCAATGTGTTTCCTAACCGGACATCCAGCCGAAGTGCATTTATAGTAATTCCTGAAACAACATAGGTTTAGATCATGAGTGGCTTATTAAGTAGAGATGGTAGAATGGGCGGGAATAGCAGGTGTAGTAAACCTTTGGTATGGGTACGAAACAGCCTGGTTGGGTTGACGTAAAACATTTTTCTTTCAAAACTTGTAATAGGTGTAGGCTGTCAATTTTATTTACATATACTATATCATTTCAAAAATAATCCAACTTTTTGAATAAAATGATTAAGGAGGGTTTATTCATAACAAATACTCCATGGCAGCTTTTAACCAGTTCAATCGCATTAACGTGCGTCCTCTTAAAAGCTAATTCTTTTATTTTACCCATTCACGGTTGACCTTTTAGACGCAAAACATTACCTAAGTGGGTTTTAGTACTGTGAACTTGGTTAACCAGATGCTACACTACCCTAGACTAAAAGGACAAAAGGTGTATGTAACATACTACGTCCAACTTGGCTATCAAGGTCCTATACTACACCTAGACTCAATTATACATATACATGCATGCATAGTTGTTAAAGGCATGAGGCGCACTCTAGGCGATATGTTGGGACTATGGCCTAGGCGAGAAGCTGAGAGACTAAGAAAATAAAAGCTCACTAAAATAAAAACAATTTAAAATTTATTAGGTAATGAAAATTAACACTTCTTTCAATAATAAAAAAATTTCAAGACCATAATCTTTAACATAAAGTACTAAAATCAGTGTTGTAAAAATCGCTAGGCGCTACTCGAGCGGCGAGGTAGGGACTAGGGATTAATCGAGATTAATCGGATTGGAATTTTCATATATAAATACACATATTTTAGTATGTAATTTTAATATAAAAGTTCAGTTTTATATATAAATATACATATTTGGCCGGATTTTCTAAGTTTTTGCCGAATTTTTCGAGTTTTGGCCGGAATTTTTGAAAGTCGCCGGAAAATTCGCCGGAATCCCACCGGAACTCGCCGGAACCCTACCAGAAATCCACAGGAGATTCCGACTTTTGGCCGATTAAGACCGCCTAGGTCCGATTTTGACCGATTACCAATTAATACCTCCGATTAAGTGAAATCGCCAAGGTGAACTCCCGATTTTGCGATTAATCAGCGATTAATCGGCGCCTAGAGCCGATTTTTGCAACACTGACTAAAATCATCTCAAATACCAAAAAACTCCAAAAACTATTCATACTTGAAAACAAATAGTTCGTAAAGTAATAAATAGTAAAACTAGAATGACCAAAAGTTCATCATTATTTAAAATCTTCATCTTCCTCCACTTCCTCATAATTTTCATCAATCAAATTTCTTGAAGCGGAAGGCTTTAAAAAAATTATTTATTACCATTTACAGTACTTGAACGATTTGGACAGGAATTTATTGCCTTTCTAAAATGAAGCGATGTATTTGGAACTGGCCTTATTTTGTGGCCTAGTCCCACTAGGGGACGGCTTTTTACAACTATGCATATATGTACACTTGTACACACCATAGTTGTCAATAGCGAATAGTGGTAAATAGCGACAAGCTACCTATATGCTACGTAGCCAATAGCGGTAAATAGCGCCCGCTATTTCGTGTTTAGCAATAAGGTAGTAGAAACTTTAAGAAATTTTTTACATTCAATAAATAACATGTTTAGCTATAAAGTAGTAGAAAATTTAAGCAAACACCACCAAATTAGCTAAAATACTCTATTTGGGTCATTTTATAGTTATGACAAATATAAAAAAAATAAAAAATAGAAAAAGTCGCTACCAGTCGCTATTCACAAATAGCGACACCTTGTCTATACGCTATGTAGCGCGCTATAGCGGTCGCTATAGCCGCTATTGACAACAGGGGTACACACATACATATAATGTACTCTACATACTCAAAATAAAAACCAAAATACTTTAAGGAACACCATTCAGTCTCTGAACATAATCAAATGAACCATCAACAACATGTAACAGTAATAATAATGTTTATGGTCCCTCTTAAAAGTATTTTCTGATTGAACACTCAAGTTAGTAAGACATCGATGGACGAAATTTAGCTAAAGAAAATGTATATATACTTATATAGTAGTTTAATTCTATTCCCACAAAGTCAAGATTAGATTTCTCTCAATTTCTTTCACGAGAAAATAAAAAGGATACAAAAAGGAAATAATGCCATAGTCAAATTCCAAATTCTAAGGTTAAAGTGGGCCAGATTAAGAAGAGTTTGGGTCAAATGGGTAAATTTTGGACACGTTAAAATGAGTAAAGGGTTGGGTGCACCGGAAACCCTTTGTATCTAAATGTTCATATTGTAAGCAATTGAGTATGCTGAATATGATTGCACAAAAATATTATATTGAAATCTTTTTTTTTTTAAGTATGCACCTGGGATGGGGATTTCCCTTTACCATCTTTTGTCCATATTTTCTCCATCTATAACCATCAGCTGAGATTCCAACATCACTAGCTGCATGTATCACGAACTTGGGTTTTTTTGGAGGTTTCAGAACAGAACCAGGACTTACTGAGCTGCTTTTCTTCACTCTGGCAATCCAAAACACGAAAAATATACGAAGTAAGAGGATATCATAATAATTCTGATTTCACATAACATAATAGAAATACAAAATGGATGTGGCCAGCTATAATTAAAACTCTATTCTAACCGCTTTTTGTGTCAAAAAAACCATCAACGCTTCAGAGTTATTGCTTTCGTTTAACCAACATAAAAAAAACCAACTAAAGGTAATCCTTACCGGTAGGGGCGGCAAAATTGGCAGGTCAAACAAATTCAAGTAATAGGTCAAAATGGGTAACCTTTTAAGTGAGAGTCAAAACAGGTCAGGTTAGGTAGAACACAAACACCTTTTTGTCATTGTTTAGGATCTTATACTAAATGGTGTGCTTAATAATTAATATCCTTTCAAAAGTTAAATTAATAATAATAAAAAATAATGGAACATTTTAACATTAAGGTTTAAGAGGTTATATGCAATGAATGCATTTCGGATGACTTCCAGCCCTTTCGACTCGGTTTTAATATTTAATTATTTTAGCTTAGCCCAATTGACCCGTTAGAGATAAACAAACCTAATTTAACTTATTTGTAGTTAAATGAATAAAAATTGCCACCTCTATTAATAGGTTGACCGTGTCTAAACTAAGAAGTAATTTGACCAGGTGACTTGTTTAAACGCATGATGCCTGGACCCTTTAACTTCAAAAAGTACTTTGTAACTTTGATGGTCTTATTTCCTGGAGCATAAATGTGGGGTACCTAAATAGGAAGTTGCCCAGAAAAAAATAATAAAAAGTTTGACTTGCCTTGGTTTTGGCGGCGGTGCATCCATCTCTTCAACTAAAATCAGACCATTACTACCAGAGCCACTTGATTTATGTTGTTTGAATGCAGGTGTAGAGGTTTTACGTTCTTTCCCTTGAGAAGAACCTGATAGAATCTTACCCCTCCTGCTATACACTTTCTTAGGTGGATCATGTTTGTGTTGACCTTTATAAACTATTTTTGTTATTGAATTGTATTGATCACATGACTCGATCTTTTTAGCTTCACATTCATTGTATGTGCATTTAAAATAGCTTCTGGAACCTTGAGGACTTTTCACTTGTTTCTGACCATATTTTCTCCAGTTGTACCCATCAATAGGTGTCTTAACAGTTCGTGAAGTAGATACGGTTTTAGGATCAGAATTAATCCTCTGGTTTGCTTCTGTTGATAATATGTCTCCTTTTGAATTTAATCTCGAAAGACTTGAAGCTGGTGTAGAAAATTCTGACGTTAAAGATGGATTATTCCCTGATTGAGCATGTGCAGCCTGAGCTATAACAACTGCTAAAGCTTCTTGGTGACTCCCTTGAAGGTGATTCTAAATTGCAAAATGGCAAGTAACTGAAATGTATTGAAACATATATATGGAAGAATATTTAAAAGAAAAAGGTGACTGGAAAAAGTGAAATAGCACCATGAGCACGGAAAAAAAAACATATTTCAAATATAAATATTCAACAGAATGGTTTATATCTTATAATGTAACATGTATCATGACCATATTCATAAACATATAACATTATCCACAAAATTATTCCTCTTAAGCAAGTTGTAAACAAGATCAACTTACAAATTTAAAGATATTCACAAAAAGGTTGGCAAACTATTTATGCGAAAACCCTTGGTTTTAAAATGCGGTGATGCAAGCGCATCGCAACGTCTAATGTGTTGCATTTCCATGATGCTCCCTTAATGCGCCAATGCCCAATGCGCCCTAATGTGTGTAATATGCATTGCTCTGTTTTTTTTTCAATTTTAGATCTATGTCGGACGTTTTCAACATTAGTATGGGTTGAACCTCTCAACACTAGGGTGCATTATTCCATATTTGAGTTCATGTTATGTGTTTAACTAGGTTTAACTATTATTTCAACAGTTTGTAATAGTCTTGAATTTGTATTTTATGGAAAAGTATGTTTTATTAGTGTGTTAACAAGTAGTTTTCAAGTTGAAGTATTAATAATAATAAAAAATGTTTTAAATAATTAATTTTTGGTTTTTTTAATAACTAATGCATCACATACGAGATGCGCACGCATCACGCATCGGGATTTGGCACCAAAAGCATCGGAGCGCATCCCGCAACTTAAAACCAAGCAAAAACCTTAAAGCTTATTCCACAAGTTCGTTTTATTAGTAATGATCAAGTTCTAGTGCTAGAGACTATTAACAGCATGCTTGATTCATTTCTGGTACAATGTGGAAGTGACACCAGTGCATCCTAATAGTCCACCAGGGGTCTATTTGGTTGGCATAATGGGACAAAAAAGAAATGGAATGAACATAGTTAAGAAACAAGCAATTCCTTTCCATCACCATGATTGATTGACTGGAAGGTATGGAATAATCACTCAAATATATAGTTTGGCATGCTTTAATCTTGATTTTATAAAGCAAGAGATGCATTGAGGCGATAGGGTCCCAAGCTGAGGTGCTAAAGCGCAAAAGCGCACCACTTTTCTTACGTGAAGCGCAATTATTTATTATTACTTTTATATATTTCTCGTATGTTTCTAGCGTCATTCACTTATATTTTAGACATAAATAAGCTCTATATATGGTTTAATATCTAAATAACCTATATATACAACCTAAAAGCCTGCTATACAACACTGATGCACAAATTCACATCCCTTACAAAAAGCACGCCTCGAGACTGTGCCTCATGCCTTCTTTTCATTTAAAAAGCCCGCCTCACCCGCACCTTTTGTACAACATGCGCCTCACCTAACCCCTCAAGTATCACCTCATGCCTAGGTGGGCCTGATGCATGCTTTTTAAATCCAAGGCTTTAATATACAAAAGAATTAAAATAATTTGGTAAACAAAGGAAAGTATTTTCTTTAATGTAAATAAATTTTAATTAATTTTTCATACTATACTGAATATTCTTATTAGTTCAGTTCTAGTTATAGCATAAACTAATAAATATCAACAATAAACATTTAAAAAACAAAGAGAAAAACTAAACTAACAAAATATCAAGAAACTATTATTAAAGATGACAAGGAAAACATGTTGCAAGGTACAAACTTACAACCTAGTTCATACATTGGAACAAACTATTTTCCTCGTAAACTTCACACCATAGTTATACTTGACTACAAACAAAACCCATGAGAAAGCCTGTACAATAAACTATATCCAGATTCCAGAGAACAACCCACATGATTTAATTTGTAACCTGTTCCTATATACTTTACCATTTTCGTTTCGATCCATGATCTTTTGGATGCGCATTGTTATACTCAGAATGTGCAATAAATTATTGTTATCATTGACAAACCATATACTTAAGACCTAAATCTTGCAATCTTCACATAAGATAACAACCCAAGACCATGAAATTCACTTCTTTGTCTATTTACAAAGCATGTACTTTCAACTTGCACACCATGTAGTCAGTGTTGTAAAACTCGGCCAACTCGGCCGAGTACTCAGGGAGTACTCGGAACTCGGCCATTTACTGAAGCGACTTTCTTCAACTCGGTCCTATAACTCGGAATCGGTCAACCTCGGTCAAAATCGGGGAGTACTCGGAGCTAGGCGGTCCAACTCGGACCTACTCGGAGCTAGGCTGCCCAACTCGTTCCTACTCAAAGCTAGGCGGCCCTACTCGGCCCGAGTCGGAAAACTCGGATTTTCACTGTTTTTCATCAATTTCCGCTAGTTTTCATCGATTTTTGTTGAATTTTTGTTGTTTTTCATGAATATACATTAGAAGACGGCTATTAAATGATTACCATGTCTATAATATTATAGAATAAATATTATTTTTTGAATTATTTTCGTATTTGGAACATGTATTCTTCTAATTTATATTGATATTCACATATATTGTTATAAATATTAATAAACTTACGCTATTTGATATATGTATAATTTCTTAAAATTAAATTTCTTCATAATTTATCATAACCGAGTACTCCCCACCTAGAACGAGTACTCGCAACTCCCCAGTCGACCGAACTGGCAGCGCCTAGCGACTTTTAAACCATTGCATGTAGTCCAAAATTAGGTGAGCAATCCCAAAGCAATAAGAAAACATCATCAAAATTTAACAGCATTTCCACTGAGCAGACAACAACATCAAGTCAGTAGACAAGTAAGCTGTAAGTATCCATCAAGGAGTTGTTGAATTGTTGATTACTTGATTATAAATTACATACATAGTACCAAACAATTTCACATAAACCCAGAAGCAAATTCTTCGACATGATAGGATTCCACTTTAGAATTCAAGTTAAAATACACAAAATATAGAAAATAACAATCCCTTCTTCCTAAAAATAATTACAACTTTAATTAGGTCAATTTTCAAGTTTTAAGTTGTGGTAATTCCTAAACAGTTTTGGAAATTTTGACAATGAAATACTCCAAATCAAAATGCAGATTATATATTTAGGATAAGATATGGTAACATTTCTGAAGTTCACAAATACACATCAAAACTTCTGTTCACATAAGAAGACGAATAAAACCAAAGCAAATTCTTTATCATATATCAATTATATAACTACTGAAAAAACTGAAAACCAGCAAGAACATTAGCAAAATAACAAGTGAAGATAAAACTAGTTTACCTTCAATCGCTCCAACTCATCCTGCCGCACTTCATACTGTATCGGAACCTCCGCCAGACCTAAACACACACACAGAAACCGTCACATACACCGCACAATCACACAACCAAAACACAATTAAAAATTATCCGATCGCACTACATACCAGACACTAGGGTTTCAGACTGAGCAATTCTAGAACAATCCTCGATTTCCATAGGCGAAGCGTCCAAATCACTACCATCTCGTTGATCATCAGTCGCATCGTCATCGTATTCATCTTCATTGACGGTGCCGGAGTCTTCTCCGTCGTCGTAGCGCTTCGATTGTCTTGTTAGAATCTCGAATTGAGTGGCTTCAGAGCTCCGATCACTGTCGTCGTCCATGGTGGAATGCAATCTGGAGAATATTTGTGAAATGGAGAAATTGAGAATGAGGGTTTCGAGGTTTTTGATTTGTTGTTGGTGAGTGTTTTGGTGTTTTTGTCAAGAGGAAGAAAAGTCGTTTTGGAAGGGCAGAGTCTGTGCTCTGCAAATTATGGACTCTTCTGTAGAAGAAAAATGGGAATTGTGTTATTTGTTATGTGACAAAATAAACATTTTATCTGTAACAAAGGGAATTAACAATAATAAGTTTTAATTGTTATAACAAAATTATCAATGAAAAGATGTACACCCAAGTATTCGAAATAAATATAGACAAATTATGCTATTATCTTTAAATCAAACAATAACAGTATAGTAAACGTACTTGAATTGGAGAATACACGAATTTGTTTACAAGAAAATACAGATTGAGGCCTGCAATGCAGTGTCCTAAAACAGAAATTTCCGGTGATCGGATCTGTTTTGAGGATACAACAATCAATCAAGACGAATGCTCGATTCTGACGAAAATCGCTATACTCCCTTTCTTGAATTCCAAGAACGAATTTTGTGTGTAAGATTTCTGGTATTGTTAATCTCCCAGAATATCTGTATATATAGGTTGACAAAAAACAGTTAAACCGAATTAACTGTCAAACCAGTTATTATTAATGATTCAACTGTCATTATTAAATATTATTAAAAAATCAAAATTCGTATTAAAATATAAAAATGAATTTATTGGTCTTAGAGACCCCAAGAGCCCAAGGCCGTAATCTTTGACCATTACTTATATATATTTTATAACCCATTTAATTAATCCAACCATACACACACATAGTCCATCCACATTAGCCCAATTGGTGATCCACTTGAATGGCTAAGTGAATTTTTCTTTATAAGTAAGGAAGTATTCTTCCTTGGTTCCAATGTGGGACAAATCCCACACATGGCTTTAAACAAAGTTCCAACAATACCCCACATTTTCTATTCAAACATCAATAATACCCCACATTTGAATAGAAAATAAAAGAACTTTGATATTCAAATAAGGGAGATAAGATATGACATGCATCTGAAGAGGTGTTATAACACTTGAACCTTTCATAGTAAGTGCTACTTGAATCTACTTTGTGGGTAGTGAGCTATTTAGTCTTTGAACTAACCACGTTGTGTAGTAGAATAGAGCAAGGAGTGCTACACATGTCAAATCTAAATATAGGTCATTTCTTACCATTGTGTTCATTTCGGTCGTGAACAATCCTTTCTTCATGAGACTTTTAGAGAGCTTAGCCATATCAGCTCCTAAAGATGCAACCTCACATCCATCTCACATAGGTAATGCTAATCTGGAACAATCCGTGGTATTCCATTATAAAAGCTATCAGCATTATTAATAATTAGTATTCAACCCTAAATCATCAACGGATAATACAAAGTGAATCGTCATAGGAGTGAGCATACCTTTGTATATAAATTGCTTTGAGTCTTCCCCAACTAGTTGTCCTTTTGAACCTAGGCCATGGGATCTCCATTATTGCTATGTTAGGTTTCCGCCAGGTGGTGACTCATTGTGTTGGCTTTAAGCCCATTCCCCTCGAAGTGAAGAGAACTTGCTCTCTACTAAGGCCTTTTGTCAAAGGATCAACTATATTTTCCTTTGACTTGATATAACTAATGGAAATGATTCCATTTTTAAGCAAATCTCTTATTGTAATATGTCTCCGCCTAATGTGTCTTGACTTACCATTGTATATTTGATTTTGAGCTCTAGTGAGTCCATCCATGCTGTCACAATGTATACAAATGGCAGGAATTGGTTTAGGCCACAATGGAATACCTTCTAGAAAGCTTTTAAGCCATTCAGCTTCTTCAGCAGCTTTGTCTAAAGCAAGAAACTCTGCTTCCATGGTAGAACGGGTATTCACAGTTTGCTTAGAGGATTTCCATGATATCGCAGCTCCTCCAAGGGTAAATACGTACCCACTTGTGGATTTTCCTTCAGTGGTGTTGGAAATCCAATTTGCATCACAATATCCTTCAAGAACCGGGGGATATCTCGTGTATGCAATCCATAATTCATTGTATGCTTTAGATATCTAAGCACTCTTACTAATGCATACCAATGATCTTTCCCAGGATTATGAGAATATCGACTCAATCTGCTTACACTGTATGCCAGGTCTGGTCTAGTGCAATTCATAATATACATTAGACTACCCAAGACTTGAGTGTATTCTACTTGTGCTACACTTTCACCTTTATTCTTCTTGAGATGACTGGAAGGATCAAATGGGGTGACTACTGGTTTGTCATCATAATGTCCAAACTTCTTAAGTACACTCTCTATATAGTGAGATTGAGTAAGGGTATATCCCTCTGGATCCCTTTTAACTTTTACCCTAAGGATCACATCCACAGGTCCCATATCCTTCATGTCAAAGCTAGAGTGTAACATCTTCTTTGTTTGATTTATGATGTCTAGGCTAGTGCCTAATATAAGCATATCGTCTACATATAAGCATATGATAGTGTAGGCATTCTTGTATTGTTTGACATAAACACATTTATCACATTCATTGATTCTATATCCATTAGAAAGTAATGTATTTTCAAACTTCTCGTGCCACTGTTTAGGAGCCTGTTTTAGTCCATAGAGTGATCTCACTAACTTACAGACTTTATGCTCTTGACCCTTTATCACAAACCCTTCAGGCTGATCCATGTAAATTTCCTCATGTAGTTCACCGTTTAAGAAAGCAGCTTTCACATCCATTTGGTGTATTTCCAAATTGTGAATAGCTGTTATTGCTATCAATGTACGTATTGATGTTATTCTTGTAACAGGTGAATAGGTGTCATGTCACACCCCGACCGACGGCGGAATCATCGGGGCGGACGAATAGGAGACGATTACTCATAGCACATGGAACTAATTAAGTTGAAATAATATTAAATATCATTATTCATTAAACATTACAAGACAAATAAGTAATTACAAAACAATCAAGATACAACCAATAACATAAGACTTTCAATTTAAACTAGGTCCAATTTAAACTAGGTCCAAGCATCGTCATCGTATTCATTGACGGTGCCGGAGTCTTCTCCGTCGTCGTAGCGCTTCGATTGTCTTGTTAAAATCTCGAATTGAGTGGCTTCAGAACTCCGATCACTGTCGTCGTCCATGGTGGAATGCAATCTGGAGAATATTTGTGAAATGGAGAAATTGTGAATGAGGGTTTCGAGATTTTTGATTTGTTGTTGGTGAGTGTTTTGGTGTTTTTGTCAAGAGGAAGAAAAGTCGTTTTGGAAGGGCAGAGGCTGTGCTCTGCAAATTATGGACTCTTCTGTAGAAGAAAAATGGGAATTGTGTTATTTGTTATGTGACAAAATAAACATTTTATCTGTAACAAAGGGAAATAACAATAATAAGTTATAATATCATAATAATTAACATAAGATTAGTGTAGCTTAAAAATCATAAAGAGAATTTCAAGAGTAATAAGAAAAAAATGTATAACTTACGAAACTTCATACAAAAGATGTATTTTCTCATTTATATTGAGGTGATATTTATATTATGAAGATTAATTATTTTGGTAGACAAGTAAAAGTATTTAGTTGATATGTAGTATAGTAAACTTATCTACAAGTTAAACATATAGTTCATCCACTTGCTATGGTAATAATTCATAATACTCTCCATTGAATGATATTTTTCAAACTTCAAAAGTTTAAGTATTGACTCATTAAAACCCTTGTTAGAGAAAACCCAAGTGGAAAAAAAACTTAGCTAAGGAAAAAAGTGCAGTTTATAACTCACTCTCAAATTGTTTTCTGTAGATCTTCACATTGTGTGTACGTGTCGTATGCTAATATCATAAATGTGTTTACTGAAAGTTGTTTTAAGGAGTGCCTTTGTGAAAAGATCAGCTGAATTGTTGCTAGATTAAACGTATCTCATTTCAGCTTGTTTATCTTAACAAGATCTTGAATGTATGAAAAGAATCTTGGTGATATATGTTTTGTTATGTTACTTTTGAAATACTCTTATTTCATTTGCGAGCCACAAGCTGCATTGTACTACAATGACTTTAGCATGGTTTGAGGATGTTACAAAAAGTGTGTGTTTCTAAGAACCCCATGAAATCGCAGTTCCTCCATTCTAAAATATGTATCCAAATTGAGATTTTGCTTTATGGGGATTCGATAAATAACATGCATCTACATAACCAACCAACCATTCTTTGGTATCATTAGGATAAAACAATCCTAAATCAATAGTACCTCAAATATATCGAAAAATATTTTTAATCCAATTCCAGTGCCTTTTTGTAGGGGCTAAACTAAATCTTGTTAACAAATTAACTTCAAAAGAAATGTTAATGTTAGTAAGATACATAAGAGCTCTAATTGCATTGATGTATGGTATCTCTAGACCAAGAACCTCTTCATTGTCTTTGCAAGGGCGAAATAGATCATTGTTAACATTGAGTGATGTAACAACCATCAGGGAGCTTAAAGGATTTGTTTTATCCATATTGAAATGCTTTAAGAGTTTCTCGGTATTAATTGACTAATGCACAAGTATTCTATTATGCATAAAGGGGTGCTTAAAGGATCTATAAACTAAAACAATATTTGGTTTTTCCAAGGTCTTTTATTTCAAATTCTTTTTATAAAAGAATATTTAGATCATCATATACACAGCTATGATCACATATCATGATGTTGTCTTCTTAATGAAGACACATGAACAAATAAGATTATTTGTGTATCATTTACTTGTCAAATAATGTAACACCCCGAAAAGTCAAAACAAGTCATTAAGGATAATGGGCTTAATTAATGGGTATTTAATAAAAGAAGGAAATGGGTTATGGGCTAAATTGGGTTTATGGGCAAGAGTCTAAGTGATTAAGGCCCATAATCAGCCCCTTAACCCACCCAAATCAACCTCCATCTCCATCATTTGAACCCTAGCTCCCAAAATTCATAGAGAGAGAAAGTAGAGAGAGAAAGTGAAGAAAACTCAAGATTTGAATCTTCAAAGGTCAAGGGATTGAAGATCTAGGTGTTGGAGCATCAAACCACAAGAAAGGAGCAACAAATCTAGGTAAGAATCGACCTCTAAACCCTTCTGTAGATCAAACCCGGATTCTAGGGTTTTGGGTTTTGAAAAGTTGCAAAGAATCGCATAAAGGTCACATTTCTACGTATGTAAACATGTATAAAGCTTAGATTTAGCCTCATGGTTCGTAATTTTTATGTGATCTGCGAAACTGTACATGCATCCAGCGAATTTGCATATTCAAACAGCGAAACTATGAGGACTTCTTGCGAAACTATAGTTTCGTAGGTAGTTTCGCATACATGGTTATCCAACGAAAGTTGGGCGAAACTGCCAGTGAAACTGCCAGTGAAACTGCCAGCGAAGGTGGCAGCGAAACTGTTGGCGAACCTAGCTGCGAAATTGCTGATCTTGCAGCGAAATTAGTAGCGAATTTAGGCAGAAATTAACCCCTATAAGTGTCAGCTTATCTGCAGGCTGTGTAGGGTGATCCTAGCCTTGTAAGCTTAGTTTTGAAGTTGGTCTCGGTATCCAGGTGAGTTATAAATCCACTATTTATAAGTTTTTCCATGTTTTGGGGCTATTATGCATACTAAATATACGTTTTAAAACAACCAAGATTTTAAGAGGTTTTAACAGGAAGATCGATTTTTCTATAAGGAAATGTGTTTTATAAATACTTAAGAATAAAAAATTTTCACACTGACCTGGCAGCCCGGCCCCAGCCAGGGGCGTTGCCTCTTGGACCCCAATAGGGGTTGCTGCCCCTAGGACCCCGCTGTCAGGGGCTGCCGCCCCCGAACCCCCGCTGTCCTGCGGAGGTTCGGTTATGTTTTATGATGACTAGTACTTGGTATGTTGTGTACTTAATAAGTTAAGTATTATATATTAAAGTGGAAGATGATATTAACGAAAAGCGAAACTTAATGAATGTTACCCCCGGGCCCATTTGATGATGAAAAGTCTTGCAAGCACTATGATAGACTTCACTTATGTGAGTCTAATGTATGATGATGGATCCGTATTCATGAGCGGGCTATGTGCCTTGCAGTGTGGATCAACTGTCGGGGGTTAGCTACCGTTTTCATGTGTACCGACAGGGATTGGCATTTGTTGTCGATCAACATGGAGCTCTTGCTTTGTGCAATCTCGTTTATGATGAAAGTGAAAGATAATGAAAAAATGAAAGATAATGAATATGCTTATTATGATGCAAGTAATGTTATGTATTATGTTGTATGCATGGTCATTATATGAAGGACAAAGTTAATATTTTCTTATATTATTTAAAACTAGAACTCACTGAGAGAAGCTGACTTTTATGCATAATAGTTGGCAGGTAAACGCTGATGCTGGGGATGGCGCCATGGAGCTACTTGGAGAGCAATGAATGACATTCCTGTTTATGAGATCTTTATTGTATTTTCAAACAATGCAATATGTTTTTATTCTATTTAAAGATAAATTTATGAGTACCATATGATTTCCAAGTTTTAAATGAATGTCTATTTAATTCCGCTGCAATGTTTTGATTATTAAAAATGATTTTATGCTATGATTAACCAACTGTGAGGTTTTCCGGGAACGAGGCCTTACAAATAATCACTCAAACGGTCATACCAAATCCTTCCAGATTGTTTCAGTCCGTACAAGGATCTTTGTAATTTGATGGAATACATTTCCTTAGGCTTTGAGCTTAATGATTCAGGAAGTTTAAAACCTTTAGTAATATTCATATTGATGTTACTATCTAGTGATCCATACAAGTAAGTTTGGAAAACATCCATAAGAAGCGTCTCTAAATTTTAATAAACTTCTAAGCTGATTAAGTATCTAAAGATTATTATATCTATAACATGAGAATATGTTTCCTTGTATTCAATCTCTAGCCTTTGAACCTTGAGCTACAAGTCTAGCTTTATATCTTGTAATTTCATTTTTCTCATTTCGTTTTCGTACAAACACCCATTTATACCCTACAGGCTTTACGCACTTTGGTGTAATAACAATAGGTCCAAAACCTTTTGTTTGTTAAGTGAATCTAATTAAGCTTGCATAAATCCTTTCCATTTATCCCAATCATGTCTATTTTGACAGTCATTAACTTATATTGGTTCGGGATCACCATCTCCACTCATGATTTCACTTGCTACAAAATAAGAAAACATCTCATCAGTATTTTTCGTTTCATATCGATTTCACAAGATATGTGTGTGACCATAGTTAATTGATATTTCTTTATCATTATCATCTAAATCCTCCTCATAAGAGGTTTGGGCATTTAGCGTTACATCAAGATCATTAGCTTTATGGTCAACTTCCTTTTCAAAAGTTTTTCTTTTTCGAGTTGGTCTTTTGCGTTTCAAACGTCTCTAAGATTCATGATCCGTTGTGTTATCTATATGTTTATTTGGAATCTCAACTCGAGCAGGAGCAGTAGCAACTGGTATATGAGATTTAGTAACGTTGTTTGTATCAGTAAATACATCAGGCTATTGATTTGCAATTTCTTGCAGGTGTATTATCTTCTGAACCTTTGTCTCAGATTGTTTAGTCCTTGGATCAAGATACAATAATAAAGGAACATACCATGAGACATTATTTTCTTGTTTTTTTCTTTTTTCCCTCTAATGTCTGGAAAATTGTCTCGTGAACGTGATGTAAATGCATCATCCGTTAAAGATTCAAGATATCTTATGATGGAAGTTGATTCATATCCAACATATATTCCTAACCTTCTTTGAGGACCCATTTTTATGCGTTGTGGTGGTGCAATAGGGACATACACAACACACCTAAAAATTCTATGGTGGGAAATTTTTGGCTCATTACAAGAAACAAGTTGTAGGGGAGAGTATTTATGATTTGCACTTGGTCTCACATGAATTAATGATCTAGCATGCAGAATTGCATGACCGCAAATAGATATGAGAAGTTTCATCCTTATTATTAATGGTTTACCTATTAGTTGTAGACGTTTGATTAACGACTCACCTAAGTCATCTTGTGTGTGTACATGAGCAACAAGGTGTTTAATAATAATTCCAACAGATATGCAATTATTATTAAAACCCACCAGCATTATCAAGTCTTATCCTTTTAATATTATAATCAGAGAAATGTGCTTATACTTTAATACTTTGTGCAAAAAAATTAGCAAATGCCATATTACGAGTCGATAACAAAGAGATAGGAGACCATCTACTTGACGCGTCTATCAATACCATAAAGTATCAAAATGGTCCACTTGGTGGATCAATTGACCCACATATATAACCTTGAATTCTTTCAAAATACATAGGTATTTTTTTAACTTTCACAGGCGAATGCCTCATAATTAATTTTTCAAAAGAACAAGATGTACACAAAAATAGTTCTATCTGATTGTAGGATATTTTGATATTTTAAAGGATGCCATGAGTGTTTTCAATTATTCTCTTATCATTTTAGATCCTGGATGACCTAATCTGTCATGACATAAGTTAAAATTTCAGGATAGTAAAAATTTTTTTTGGCTATCATATATGCCAATGGCACATTAATATGTGTATAATATAAATCAATAGAGCATTGGTAGTTTTTTTAATATCTAATCTTCACTTATGATATGCAAATATTCTTCATTATCAATAGACTTTGACTGAGTATCATATCTATTATGATATATGTTTTTAAAACTCAACAGATTTCTCGTTAATTTTGGGAAAATAAAGTATTTTCTATTATAAACTTTGTACCATTTGGTAATACAAAATTAGCATTCCCACTTATTCTATCACGTCTGTAGGACCTAATATTGTATTAACAATTCTTTTTATTGGTTTAAGTTCATTAAAATATTTTTTATATCTAAGTATAGTGTGTGTGGCTCCACTATCCGCTATACATATATCTACTACATTTGTTAATCTTGTGCTCCAGTAATGTTTATTTTAATCTTGAAAGTATAAAGAAAAATAATAAGTGAATAACATTGATATTATTATATGTTAACAAGAAATTTATTTAATCGATAGAAAAACATTACATGAAGAAAAAGACATAACTAAAGATAGTTATAATAAGAAAAACACTTAATTATTGCATATAACTATTATGGTCAAACAACATTTATGTTTGAGCTCCACGCCAAAATCTGTAGTCTTCCGCTCAACATTGAGATTATCAAAGTTATCCACATGGTTCACTTCATTCTCTTTACTTTTAATAAAGGCTTGGCGTAGTTCACATAGATATAGAGCTGTGCGACAATCCTTTGACCAATGATTTGTGCTTCCGTATTTAAAACAAAAAGTGTCATTGTTTTCGAACCTACCAGCTTCATTCTCTTTATTATGTTGGTTGGAATTGTTATTTTGTGGAGCGTGGTAATTGTTTGTTCATTGATTTTGACCACGGCCACGTCCACGACCATAAAAATACCTCGGTAGTTATTACTACCTTTGAAAGAATGGTTGTGACCGTTAGGTTAACTTTAATTGAAAAAAACGACCATGGCCTCGTCCCCACTTTTTTTCAGAGTTTTTAATATCATTTTAAGTAGCAATATTTGCTTCTGGAATCGCTAGTGATCCTATGGTACAAGCTTGATGATTTTTTTATTAAAACCTCCTTATTTTTTTATACTGTGAGGCGAAATGAATTTAGATCAAAATATCTTTTAAACTTTTGCAACCTATATTGTTTTTGCAAGTTTATATTTGATGCTTGAAATGTGGGGAAAGTTTTTCCAACATATCTTACGCGGTAACATTTTATCCGCAGAATCAGAGGGTCGAGCATATTCTGAACAAAGCAAATGTGTACTCATTTACCGTTTTGAAATCTTGGAGCCTGATATTTTTATATTCATCTCTAGCAGTGGAAAGTAAATCTTTCCTTTGATGATCAAACCTGCTTTTTATATGTGTTTTTATAAAATGTATGAAACTTCACAATTTGAATACTCAAATTGTAAAATCTCGTTAATGTATTTGTTAAGCAATACATTGGCTTTTTCCTTGTCTTATTCTTATTTCACCCAATTATCGTTTCCAAAACACCCATTGATTTGAGATGTCGTTTTACATGCTCTGTCCATGGCATATAATTATCTGTAGTGATATTAAGAGCTGGAAATTCACGTTTTGTGATGTTTGATATTTTTGTTTGCTAAACAAGAATTAAGCAATAGTAATATAATTATTAGAATCTATATAACAATAAATATTGTAATACAGTAGAGCGGTAGAGCTATAAACAAATACAAAAACAAGAAAAGTTTAAATACAAAAATAATATAAACATTGTAATATAGTATTTGAGGAACATCTTCATTTGTTTCTTACCTTAAACTCTTGTTTGACCTTTTCTAGTTGCTTCCTTTTTGATTCAACGCTTTTTCTTCTAGCCAACTCAGCTGATTTCTCCATATCAACATGAGTTGCAACTATCAGTTTTGATTTCATCTCAGCAATGGTCCATTCTATGACCTTTCTAAAAATTGAATCCTTTCAACTCAAGTTGAGCTGCTAGGAGACTTTTCTCTTGATCTTTCTTCACTATCATCTGAGTCAAGGCCATTGGTTTGGATTCAGCAGTTGCCATTACAACTCTTTTAGGCATTTTCTTATTCTTGCAAGGATTGAGGAGATTGGCTTATTATCATCAGAGGTTGTTGATTTAGAGTCAGGGGATGCTGGAGGCTCAGTCGGCAGATAGAAAGACCTCTGAGTAGTTTTTTTTGTTTTGGTTTGATGTCTTTTCCATTGCTCCCTAGCTTCTTCAAACTTTGGGAGCTCTCAGCTACAACCTGTTTTTTATTCCTATGATATTCAGATCAAGAGTTGACATACTCATTGGTCATACTTGTTTATCAGAGAAACCATAGTATTTGAGGAACATCTTTATCTGTTGCTTATCCCTGAACTCTTGCTTGACCTTTTCTCCTTGCTTCCTCTTTGATTCAGTTCTTATTCTTCTAGCCAACTCAGCTGATTTCTCCATCTCAGCATGAGTTGCAGCTATCAGTTTTGATTTCATATCAGCAATGTTCCATTCTATGACCTTACTAAATTTGAATCGGTAAGGCCCCGTTCCCGAAACACTCACAGTTGGACCATCATCGCACAATATATATAAACATGCATTTAGCATTTATAAAACATTGCAGCGGAATAATTTATCTAAAACCATTTCATGCATTAATAGTTGCTTTTTCCAAATAATACATCATTGTTAAGTTACAAAACATCGTTATTTGCATTACATCACAAAAACATCATTTAGCATAAAATGGATGCCATCCAAAACTTGCCAAGTAGCTGCATCCGTGCCACCCTCAACAACCATTACCTGCCAGCTGGAAACACATAAAAGTCAACATTGCTGAGTGAGTTCTAGTTTTATAAAATATATTATACTTTACTTTTGTTTAAAACCATTCTTTACTTTCATTCGCGATCATACATCATACGTACACATAGATAATCTTATTATTATCTTTCATCATCGTTCGTCATTCGTTATCATTCATTCATCATCATCATTCATTTACTTTCACATCGTACGTTCATCATTATCTTTTACTTTTCATCTGGACCAATGCCATGTGCTATACCCCAACATCATGCACAAGGCGGGTACTGGGCCGAAGTCTATAAATAGATTTCAAACATCATGCACTAGGCCGACACCAGTACCAGGGCAAGCGACAAAGGTCCCATACATCTGGTCAGTCACAAAGACTAGACCCCTGTATGCATCCTTATGGGTTAGCTAAACCGCACAAAGTTGAGCTAACACCAACATTAGGTGTGCACCTCCTTTTATTTGCTTGAAAGGCTTTTCATACATTCATTCATTCTTTCTTTACGTTCCTCTTTTCATTATCATTAATTTCCGCTTTCATTAAATAATACTTTACGTTCATTAGCATAAACATACCACGTAAAGCCACGAAATAATACGTAATAAGAAACATAAAGATAACAGAACAAAAGCATACATAACATCATCACATAAAATCATATAACATCATAAAATCATCATACATCATCCCCGGGAACATCCCAAGTCATAGCCTAAAACTTTCTTTTTCCTGAAAATTTCAGAAATAATTCTAAGTCTTTAGGCGCATGAGCACTATGTAGGCGCATGGCCACTATGTGGGCGCATGACCTTTCAGGCGCATGGGAACACTTAGGCGCATGGGAAACTTTTAGGCGCATGAGCACTATACGGGCGCATGGCCAACACTTAGTCATTTGGGCAACATTCTAGGCGCATGGGCACTATACAGGCGCATGGGCATGACTTAGGTGCATGGGCACTTGGTCGTATGGGCAGTTGGGCGCATGGGAATACTTAGGCATTTTGGGCACATCCTAGGCGCATGGGTACTATTTGGGCGCATGAACTTCAGGCGCATGGGGACTTAGGTGCATGACTAACTACTTGTAACTAACATCATAATTCAGTCCCCAAATCATATCCGAACATGTTCAAGCCTAGTTCTAACCTACCAAGCAATATAAACATGCCCAGAAATCATTCCCAACATACACCCACCCACATACATACGGGTACACACACCCACATAAATAAAAACATTACATCATGCATTTCCAGCCCCAAAACAAGTTAAAACATGTAAAGATAAGGATCTAGTACTCACCTTTTGCAACTTTCGTGTATGGCTTCTTCACACCTGAATGCACTATGAGTTCAAAACCTAAATAACCCAAAAACATACAACCGAACACATAAAACACACATAAGCACATACCCGTGGCTAAAATCAGCCAAGAACACCTCAAAACATCGAAAACTTACCTTGAATTCGATCTTCTTCTTGTTCTTCTCTCTAAAAACCCGAGAATTCTCTGCCTTTTCTCTCTCTCTAAGAACCACAAGAAAAAGTTGGTGGTACAAGAAGTGGGCGGCCATGCTCCTTTGTGAACAACATAATAGTAATCTTTGCCCCTTGTATACAATTAACCCTCAACTTGGGTTTTATTGCATTTCTTTCTTTTTCTCCACTTTCATTCTTTCTTTTAAGATTTTCCGGGTGTTACAAGTCTACCCCCATTATATAGGTTTCGTCCCTAAAACTTGTTACTCCTCAAATAGATGCGGGTAATACTGTCTCATCTCTTCTTCAGTCTCCCACGTAGACTCGGATCCCTTTTATGCTTCCACTGTACTCGTACTAAGGGAACCACTTTATTCCGTATTCTCTTCTCCTTTCGATCAATGATTGCCACTGGTTGCTCCACATAATTGAGCCGCTCATCTACCTCAATGTCCTCCAGTGATACAACCATATCTTCATCAGTTAAGCATCTTCTCAGATGAGATACATGGAATGTGGGATGAATTCCACTTAACTCATCGGGTAGGTCCAACCTATAGGCAACCTCTCCTACACGAGCAATGATTTGGAAAGGCCCTATGTACCTCGGGCTCAACTTGCCAAGATTTCTAAACCGAATGATACCCTTCCAAGGTGAGACCTTCAACATAACCTTATCTCCCACCTTGAATTCAATCGGTCTTCGTCTCTTGTCAGCATACGACTTTTCTCTATCTTTTGCTGCCTTCATAAAGGCCTTGATCTTTTCCAGTTTCTCAGTCGTAGCCTCAATCACTTCAATGGTCCCTAACTCCTTCTGACCAATATCACCCCAACAAACGGGTGTTCTACATCTCCTACCGTATAGCATCTCAAAGGGGGCATACCAATGCTAGCATGATAACTGTTATTGTATGAGAATTCAGCTAACGGTAAGTGGTCATCCCAACTTCCTCTAAAATCAATGACGCACGCTCGGAGCATATCCTCAAGCATCTGAATGGTTCTCTCCGACTGACCATCCGTCTATGGATGATAAGCCGTGGTAATGTGTAACCTCGTCCCTATCGCATCGTGAAATCTCTTCCAAAACTTGGATGTAAACCGAGTGTCACGGTAAGACACAATAGACACCGGTACATCATGACGAGTTACAATATCCTTGATGAATAGATCCGCTAGCCTCTCAGATGAATGCATCTCACGGATCGGTAGAAAGTGACCATTCTTCGTCAGACGATCAACTATCACCCATATGGCATCATACCCTCTCACGGTACGCGATAGCTTCGTAATGAAATCCTTGGTGATATGCTCCCACTTCCACTCGGGTATAACCAAAAGTTGGATCGTCCCGTACAGCTTCTGATGCTCCGCCTTCACTCGCAAGCAAGTAAGGCATTTACTCACATACTCCGCTACGCCGCACTGATACCCGCCCACCAATAATCCTTCTTCATATCCTGATACATCTTTGTAGCACTGGGATGAATAGGGTATTGAGTCTTATGAGCTTCTTCCATGATTTTTCCATGTAGATCCCCGTAGGACCGTTTAGAGGGGTTGGTCACTTACAACACAAACAGACAATGAGGAGAGTTGTTTTAGAACACTTCACAGATCAAATAGGGAACTGATAACACACTAGAATGATACTTAGAACACAAGCAAAATATGAGACAGAACCAAGAACAAACAACAAGAAGTATATGGTTTTCAAGAATGCCGTATATTGCACTCAAGTTCTTTTACAAGTGTTAAAGCATGTTCAAGAAACTTACAAGGACCTGAGATACTTTATACTACATCCTACAGCCGGCCATACTTTGAAGGCCAGCTGGAATCATTTGAACTAGACAACAAAATCATATGTAAAGTCAAAAGACAGATTGTCTTTTGACTAGTGACTATGACACGCCATATCTCACATCCTAATATATTACAAAAAGAATAAAAGTAGATAAAGTAGAAAGCACAGACTCAAGACCTCAATGTACAGTTTACCAAAAGCATGGACCTTTTCACCAACTTGTGAAAGTTGGTGAGTCAACAGAGTTGCAGAGGAAAGTGATCCAGCTTTTTGGTAAAGTACATCAGATAAAACATGTATTCAAAAGTCTTCAGAAGATAATCTATCTCCACTTCTTGGCTTCGGAAGACTTTGTCTTTGAAGCTTTGGAAGACTTCACTTTTGGCTTCAGAAGATGTTGGTCTTGGCTTCGGAAGATTTTACACTTAAAATATTGCATGGTGTAAAACTTCTGAAGCGTCCTTACTCTGTTCTTTAGTGCATGCATGCAAGAAAGACTTTAGATGTTTTAGGTGCATCAGCCTTACATAAAACCTTACAAACTCCCCCTAGGCTGATGCTATCAAAACATATGAAGATCTTAGATGTTGACAGTTCTCATTATGATGATGACCATACCTTTCTTCATCAGATGGTCAGGATCATTCAGACTCTCATAGTATCTTCTCATATCAAAAAGATCATGCAGAGGTAGATTGAACATGTCCTGCCATGTGTAAACATCTTCAACACCTTGATCTCTGATTATATGCCATCTTTCTGGATTAGTGGAGTAAGTGCAGGACAAAATGGGTCTTCCTGATGTAAGAGGAGCTACTTGAATTGGAGTTGTTTGAGCTTTCTCTTGTTGTACTCCCTCAGGATGTTCTGAGTCATCCTGAGTTCTAGAGGTGGATGGCCCTGTCTTCTTCTTCTTCTTTGACTTGGGTCTAGAAGCCATCCTCTTCCTCCTCTTTGGGAACTTTAACTGAGAAGACTAGCCTTCAACACCTTGTTGTTCTGTCTTGTCTTTCTCAGTTGGGTCTACCTCCCTCACAGGTTCAGAAGGAGAGGGAGTTTGACCCTGCTATGGATCAGAAGATGAAGCTTGCTGAGACTCAGCAGGAGGTCCAAGTTGTGTTATCTCAAATGGTTCAACCTTAACCTCCACTTCTTGAGGGGCTTGACTTGGTGGGGAGTGTAAATCAACGAGCTCTTCTCTTTTAATCTTCTGCTTGATCACCCTTATGTGCTCATCTATGGTGGATAGAGACATAGGACCAAGTCTCCTTCCGAAGAATCCATACAGCTTCAAGAAGCTCATCATCCTCTACCTATCAGCAGACTTCTTTTGACTTTTCTAGATGATGGCTCTTGTTTTGGCTGCTTCTTCCCTCAATTTCCTCTTTGTAGCCTTTTTCTCTTTGAGTACTTGAAGTTCAAGTTGTTTGAGGTACTCAAACTCAATATACTCAAAGGCAAGGGAAGAAGTGCAGCTGCCTGGTAGAGACCTATGGCACTCAAATAGTTAATGTTACTTTCTTCGTCTACTTGAGATTCTTGTGGTGCCATAGTCTCTTGCACAAGGCTTTCTTGAACTGGGGAGAGAGTAGGAACATGCATGTATAGTCTTTTCTGTCTCTTTTCTTCTTTAATCTGGAGGAGCAATCTTGCATCCTTTGCTTCCTTCCTCTCTCTAGACAATTCCTTGTCTACCTGTTCATTTAGTTCTTCTAAGGGGCGAGAGATGATTTGATCAATATCATAGTTTCTGGTCTGTAAGTAAGTGATCCTGACTACCCTTAACTCATCATTTTGAGTATTTGGTTTGGGGGCAGCCCTGGTTGCAGCTTGCATGAAACCTAAAGACCCAATAGAACTGTCTCCCCTTAGCTTCCTCTTCCTCTATCTCTCTCTCTCCTCCTCCTCCTCAATCTCCTCAGGAGTCATTTTCCTTTCCCATTTGTCACCCACAGACCTTTATGACTCAGGGTAGAGAAAGCTTTGGCCTTCATTGCTTGGAGTAGCATCCATGCTCTGGCCAGAGAGAGGCTGTGATACACTTTTACAAGCAGGTGTTTCACTGATGGAATGAGTTGCTAAAGTAGTTGTAGGTGTGACAGGACTCTCAGGCTCTATCACTAGGCCTTTAGTCAAGGTTTTCCCTTTGAAGCTAATATCAGGGTCTGCCTCAACATCTAGTTGACCAATGACATTACCTGATTGCCTTTATCTTCTTCATAGGCTGAACTCTTCAGTAATCCTGTCTTGAATCCTTTAAGCCAGCCTGCCAGCTTGTCTAGATTGTCTTGGATTGACAAGTGGCATGTTGATCAGGTCAAGACCTTCATATTAGTTCAAGTTCTGAAAGTTAAAGACTTCTTGCTTCCCTTGAACTCTTTAAAGAATGAGGACTATACTGTCAGCATCATACCTCAACCTAATTATGTAGTTTGAAGTTCCTTGGGGTGGGGATGAGATAGCCCTTGGAATACCTTCCTCAAAGAGACTTTGAATGAGAGAGTCTAGAGAGTCCACATCAATGTGAACTTAAGGAAGTTGCTGAGTATGGACAATTGCAACTGAGGATGGTGAGTCCTCAATGTCCATACTCTGTGAACAACTCCCAGGTTCTGTGATTGCTATGACTTTCTCCTCCTTTTTGGTAGCATCACCCTCTTGCATAGGTGAGCTAGGAGTTAGGTCAATCACATCCACAGGTTCTTGTGTTCCTAGATGAGCTCTCCTTAAAGGTCGTCTAGCTAGTTGTTCCCTGAGATAAGATATCTCAATTTGTTGATCATTGACCCTATTTTGTAAGGTAGTCAACTGAGATTCCAAGTGACTAACCTTAGAGACTATGTAGGTGCATGTTTGAGATAGTTTTTGCACCTTTAGTCTCAAATTCCCCTCGTCTTCATCTAAAGAATCATTGGGGGATGAGAGAATTGGACCAAAGTCCTTACTTTCATAACCAGCATCATGTTCTCGGCTGCTGGATTTCCCCTACTCGCTGACAGCTTCAAGTGAAGTGTCAATGGGCTGAGTTGCCATGGTTGAGGTCTTAATGATGTAATCACTTGCAGAAGTGAGAGCCTCTTCTATATGGACCTCCTAAACAGGTTCAAGGAGATCCACCTTAGTGATGGGTGGATGATATGGGCTAGATATGGGAGAATCAGGAGCACTCATCTCTCTTTGCGTAGGGGAGGAGTAGGGAGACTCATGATA
Organism: Flaveria ramosissima; assembly: GCA_025215565.1. Lineage (NCBI taxonomy): Eukaryota > Viridiplantae > Streptophyta > Magnoliopsida > Asterales > Asteraceae > Flaveria > Flaveria ramosissima. The sequence continues at coordinate 66,434,088 of CM046036.1, forward strand.
CTCATTGAATCCCATATCTTCATCATCATAGAACTCAAGGTTAAGGATAGGTTGGTTGAGATCTAGAGGCTGGGGATGGTAACTTTCCCCTGAAGGTTGTTCACTTGGGTGTTGAGACTCAGAGTGAAGGCTTAAGGCTGATGGGCTAATAAGCTCATTAGGCTGAGCATGAGGAACCTCAGCACTGATTCTTGATGAGATAGGAGTGGTTTTCTCCTCCAGAGAAGTGGGAGCTCTAGTGTTCACTTCGTCCTGTATGGGTGATGATATAGGGGCCTGCACAAGCTGAATAGCTAATGCAGGGGTTCGTTTGGATTTTCTTTGGTAGGTGAGGATGATTTGAGGCTGTTTAGGTGGTTGAGAGGTAGAAGGTGTGGGTTCAACACTAGCTTGTGTTGCTAGGTTGTCACCTTGAGCAATGAGCTCTATATATTTTGGGACAAGGGCTGTTTTTACCCCAAAGAAGCCAACAATTGGCTTCTTTATTATTTTAAATATGTCGGGCTTCATCTGTCCCAATTTAAAAATATTATATGTTTCCCTCAACTGTGAGCCCAGTTCACAGTTAAGAATGTATTGAACATATCTAGGAATCATGTAATACTCTAAGGAGTCCAAGTTTGCAAGTAAATGTGTATAGAAAATTTGAGAGCTGAACTTGACCCCTTGAACCATTCCATGCACTATGAAGGAGAGATCCTCAGGAATCTGGTCCCACCCTCATGCTTGTTGGACAAGCTGTGGATGACCACGTGAAGCAGGTACTTCCACTGGGATGAGAACTTCTATTTCCTGAAGGTCTTTATAGAGAAATCTCCTTCATAGCCCATCTGCTGAAAGGAGTGGTTAACAGCTTCTTTTGGGAAGGAAAATTCACCTTCCTCATCATCCAGCTGAAGATGATTGTTGATGATAGCTGGAGTGATGAAGATTGTCTTCCCCTGCATCGTAGCAGACAATGCCTTCTCCCCGTCCATGATGACCTCTTGACAGGTTTTCCAGAAGTCAAGCAGATGATCCTCACAAAGGGTAGGATCAATGGTCAGGGAGGTGAAGTAGTTTGACAAAACCAGAAAACGGCAAACCTTTGAGAAACTAGAATTTTTCTCGGAGTTCAACAGTGCAACCTGATTATGTTTCCTGTGAAGGTGCATGGAGAAATCAGGGTCGTTTCCGTGGTTTAGGTTGGCCATTTGAGAAAGCTTAACGATGAAGAAAGTGAAGAATAAAGGCAGTTTCAGGGTGAATTTAGGTTTTGGAACAATATAGAGGAAGAAGATAGTGAAAGAGTGGGGAACTATTGGGTATATATATGAAATGGATCTCAGACAAAGTTAATGAAAAAGAATAAACTTTAAAATTCGAATGTCGGTCCCACCTCTGAAAAGGCAATTTTCTTTTGCCCAAAAGTTAGTTTTCTTGGAAGTCTAAAATCTTCCAAATGTAATTTTACTTCGAAAGTTTTAATTGAAAAGCTTCCGAAGCCAAAATGGTTTCGGAAGATATTCCAAAGAGTTTAGAAAATTTTGCTTTGGAAGAGATTAAAACTTGGAAGTTTTAATAAAGCTTCCGAGAGTTAATTGCTTTCGGTAGAAAATTATTGTTTAAAACATACAATTACTTAGGAATAAAGTTAAGCTTCGGAAGATATTTTGAAAATTTCTACCGAAGGTAAATTTTCTTGAGTAGTTGTTTGTTTTGAAGACTTAAATTTCTTCCGAAGGATAAAAGATCAAATCTTGAAAAAAATGTATGGAATTTCTTCCAAAAAGATTTTTCTTCCAGAGTAAACAAGGGCTTTTGAAGGTGATAAAAAATAGACAACTTAGGACACACAGATTTTAGAAATAATATGATTAAGTTTTAAGAAAATCTACTCAAAGTTAATCATCCCAATAGCTGATACAAGATATTTAAATCTCTGCTCATCAAAAGCTTTAGTGAACAGATCAGCATATTGTTCATTTGTGTTTACTTTGACTAGTTTTATTAATCCCTTGTCAAAGTTATCTATAATAAAATGATATATGATATTGATGTGTTTTGTCCTTGAGTGCTGCACAAGATTCTCTGTGATAGAGATAGCACTGTTGTTGTCTATATGGACATGAGTCTCCTTGAAGTTAAATCCATAATCTAGCATCTGATTCTGAATCCAAAGCACTTGTGCACAACATCTTGCAACAACAATGTATTCAGCTTCAGTAGTTGATGCAGAGACACAGGATTGCTTCTTGCATTGCCATGAGACTATCCTTCCACCAAGGAACTGACATCCCGCTGATGTAGACTTTGCAGTCATATTGCATCCACAATAGTCACAATCTGTATATGCATACAGATTGAAGTCAGAATTCTTTGAATACCAAAGGCCAAATGTTGAGGCGCCTTTGAGATATCTTAAAATTCTTTTGACAGTGACTAGGTGTGACATCTTGGGGTTGGCTTGATATCTGGCATAAATACATGTGACAAACATGATATCAGGCCTGTTAGCTGTGAGGTACATAAGAGACCCAATCATAGCCCTGTAAAGATGTTCATCCACACACTCCCCCTTAAGATTAGGTCCAAGGGAGTGGTTTTGCTATGGGTGTATTAGCAACCTTACAGTCAGTCATGTTGAATCTTTTAAGTATGTCCTGTACATACTTTGACTGATTTATGAAGATGCCATTTTCAAATTGCTTCACTTGAATTCCTAGAAAGAAATTGAGTTCCCCCATGACACTCATTTCAAATCTATCCTTCATCAGCTTCTCAAAGTCTTTGCAGAGCTTTGGATTTGACCCGAAAATAGTGTCATCTACATATACTTGAACTAGCATTAAGTCATTCCCTGTTCCTTTGATGAAGAGAGTTCCATGTATAGTACCCCTTCTATATACATGTTGACAAAGATACAAAGATAGAGTCTCATACCAGTTCCTTGGTGCTTGGTGCAACCCATAAAGAGCTTTATCAAGCTTGCAGATATAATCATGATGATCAGGATCTGCAAGCCCAGGTGGTTGATTGACATACACCTCTTCATCAATAACCCCATAAAGAAAAGCACACTTGACATCAAGTTGGTAGACCTTGAAATTCTTGGATGCAACAAAAGCTAAGAATATCCTAACAGCTTCAAGTCTTACAACATAAGCAAAGAAATCTATGTAGTCAGTTCCTTCTTTTCGAGTGTATCCTTTAACAACTAGTCTAGCTTTGTTTTTGATGACAAGTCCTCTATCATCCTTCTTATTTCTAAACACCCATTTGGTTCCTATAGTAGTCTTCCCTTGAGGAAGAGGATATAGGTTCCAAACCTTTTGCCTTTTGAATTGAAGTAGCTCCTCCTGCATAGCTTCAACCTAACTTCCATCCTTTAAAGCCTCATCTATTTTCTTAGGCTCTATGTAGGATAAGAAACAAGAGTGAATACAAACATTTGTATCATGGGTTTGTCCTCTTGTTTTTACCCCTGAGTCAACATTTCCAATGATGTTTGTGGTAGGCTGAGACATGTGGATCCTTAGTTGAGGGATCACATCAAGTTGCTTAAAGAGATCTAAATTAGAGAAATTTAGATCTGGTATTGAAGTCTCTCCCACCACATCAGCACACTTATCAAGAGAGACTTGATCCAATGAGTGTGTGACATCATCAATGTTGTCTTTAATGGAGTGGTTATCAGCATCCAGGAATTCCTGATCACTTTCACCACCACCACCATTTTCTCTTACATTTGAAGCTTCTTCATCTGAGTTTTGTGCCTCTAAGCTGGAATTTAAGGGCACCTCAGAAGTATCAGCTAGATTTGTCATTGTTGTGCTGATAGGTACTCCATTTGCAGGATTAGTTACAACTGGAGCTAAAGTTGTGTAGCTTGATGGTCTTCTCAGCTCAAATCTTGGATCAGGATCACCTGAGGTAGTATATCTGTAGACCCTGAAACATGCTCACAAGATTTGTTAAAACAGCTTGTAACTAAATCAAGATCAAATAGCCAATCAAGACCAGAACCTTTCACAGTGGGAGTGTGCTCATTCAAAGTCACATTGGCTGACTCCTCAACTACTCTAGTTCTAAGATTGTATACTCTATAAGCCTTGGCTTGGGAAGAGTATCCAATAAAATGTCCATCATCTGATTTCTCATCAAACTTGGCAATTTGATCTTTGGTATTCAAGATGGTGCAAGGATATCCAAATGACTTGAGAAAACCAATGAAAGGTTTCCTATTGTGCCAAAGTTTATAAGGAGTCTTACCATGTGTCTGAACTACTAAAACTCTGTTTTGAACATAGCAAGCAGTGTTAACTACCTCTGCCCAAAAGGTGATGGGAAGTTTAGAGTCAGACAACATAGTTCTTGCAGCTTCAATAAGTGTCATGTTTCTCCTCTCAGCAACACCATTTTGCTAAGGAGTCCTGGGAGCACTATATTGTCTTGTAATACCCTTTTAATGTAGCAAGGATTTGGTTCTTGAATTTAGTTTCTTGATCACATATTATGGTTTTAATCTTGTGATCACATTGATTCTCAATCTTTAAGATGAAATTCTTTAGAATCTCAGGGGTCCATCCTTAGTTCTAAGAAAGAAGACCCAAGTGAATCTTGTAAAGTCATCTATGATCACCAAAACAATAAGAGTTCCTTTCTAGACTCATTACACTGGTGGGGCTAAAGAGATCCATATATAATAGGTGTAGGAGAGTAGTGATGGAGTTTCTTTCCTTTGTCTTGTGAGATACCTTGTGTTGTTTCCCTTTCAGGCATGCAACACAATGATCATCACTTGTAAACTCTTTCTTTGGTATTCTAGTTACCAAATCATCTTTAATTAGTTTATTCATGTTCCTAAAGTTTACATGACACATTCTTTATGCCAAAGGAAAGACTCATCACTATTGGCTTTAGATAGAAAGCATGAAACTTCGCCTGAAGGAGATGTTTCTTGCAAATCCATCTTGTACATGTTCCCTTTCCTGGGGCTCTGAGCAAGATATGCTCATAAGGAATGACCACCCCGGGCCTGAGAACAATGCACTCATGCTTATTAAAGAGCATGTTATGACTCTGATCATAAAATTGAGATACACTCAAAAGATTGTATCCAAGCTCCTTGACAAAGTCTACCTTCTCAATGTTGAGCTTACCATTTGTGACCCTGCCCCTTCCTGTAATGTAACCACCAACATCTCCTCCAAAAGCAACTGGTCCTCCATCAATCTTCTTAAATATCTGGAGTAGTGACCTATTGTATGTCATGTGCCTGGAACAACCACTATCAATGATCCAGATATTTTTATTTGTCTTGAGCTGTTCCTGCACCAAAAGAGATGGTTAGTTACATTTGGAAACCCAAGCCTTATTCGTCTTGGGCTCATCAAAAGAAGTTGAAGACAATGCAATAGTAATAGATCCTATAGTCATGTTTTGAGGATCATTTGCTGATGTTGATGGAGTACTTTCAGTCACTTGGTCTTTCTTTCTCTTCCATACCACTTTTAGAAGCTTAAACTTGACCTTCAACACTTCGGAAGTTTTGATGACTTTGAAAGTTTTGATGACTGGACCTTCGGAAGATCTTGCTAACACTGCAGCAGGCTTCAGTGCTTTGGAAGTATTCCTTTCTTCCGAGACCAAAATTTCTTTCGAAGGCAATTATCCACTTGTCTTCATCTTCATTTTGGATCTTCCGAAAGGAAAAGATTTTCCTTCCAAAGCTTGCTTCTTCTTCAAACTCTTAGAAGTCTCTTTCTTGGTCATGTGGACAGTACCTTTTGGATTGTAAAGACAATCCTTAGCAAGAAGAGAGATACTCCCACATATGACATAATCCATTTTCTTCTTCCTAAGAGCCTTCTTTTGTGAACAAGGCTGAACTTGATCACTTTCCTTCTCCCTCTTCATCTTTGCAGATGCTGTGGTACTAGAGTTTGAGTTTTTGTCTTCAGTCTTAACCACCTCAAAACCTGCAGAGATGAAAACTTGTTTCTTCTTAGAGTTAAAGGTGACCTTGATCTCTTGAGTCTTCTTTGCCTTCCTCTTGCTCTTCCTGATCAAGTTATTCCTCATTGACTTGGTCATCCCAACTTTCTTACTCTCCTCAAAAGGATAGTGACTGATGTGCTCCAAATTATACATAAAAATCCTATCAAAAGCACATCAATTATTCCTCAATATCTCCCTTAAATCAATGAATATGTACTTAAAAATGTTAAATTGTGTTTTAAGGTGTTTAAAAGGGCAAGATGGACAAAAGAAGTATATTTGACAAGAAATTGAAGTAATTTGAGCTTTGGAGTCCAAGCATGGGGTCGTGCCTCATTAAGCACGCCCCATGCCTTACCAGAAACACACCCCCATACTAAATTGACACACCCCCGTGTTTGGACATCTGACAGGACAAAAAGTACTATCCTCTAAAAGCAAGCACGGGGTCGTGCCCCACCTCTAACACGGGATCGTGCCCCATTAAGCACGGGTTCGTGCCCGACACAACCTGCATGTTCGATCCAAACAACTTTCATAAGGATTGTACTAGCACGGGGTCGTGCCTTTTAGGCACGAGGCCATGCTTAAACATTTTAGAAAGCCGATAAATAGAGGCCTAAGTTCACAAATTTGGCAAACTTTGGTGGGAGAGTTACTCTACAGAATTCTCTCGAGAATCAAGTCTTTAAGACCATTTGGAGGCTCGGAAGGTGCATGCAACACTTGGAAGAAGCTCGGGATCATCTAAACGTCACCCATTGTGGATCACGGTTTGATTGTTCCATTTCACCGATGATTTCATATCTATCTTCTATGTTATCTGTTTTTATTTTCAAGCTCATAATGAGCTAGACTCTTATTATCATCCTAATTGGATGAAACTTATGTAACTTGTGATGAACTAATGGAGTGATATGTATTATGTTAATGTTATGATGGTCTTGGGAAAACTTTTGATGGGTAGCATCTACATTTGAACGGGAAGTTATAACTTTATGGTTTGTGATTGTGACTGTCATACACGGTTGAAAAACGTATGATCAACTTTCATTCGTGAAACCGGTTTCAAAATAAATCCATGGCTAATAAACAAGAAATGGTTATTAGAAATCATATCACCTTAACTTTCTGATCATTTGCAGGTTCCCTTTTATAAGTCTGAGAAATCTACAGTAATTGTTACTTTTTTCTAAAATTAATGGTATGTTAGGAAGGAACCTGATCAACTCTCTTTTTAACATTAAGTTATAAATTTTCAGAAATCGTATGTTAAAAAGGTCACAAAAGATTTACCCACATTAATAGTGCTTTGATCAAGCAGTAAACTCAGCCTGACGTGATCCTATTCACTACAGAGCGGATAGACGAGAAATCACGCCATTAAAATAATTACATTAATCAATATCTTTAATCACATCACCAATTCATCACAGTTACATAAGCGTAATCTAATTAGGATGATAGCCCTGATTCCCTGGTTTTAAATCCAAATGCTTCAATCTTATTTTACTTTATTTCTATTATTGTTCTTAAACCCAAAAATCTTATCAATGCAACTCATCATTTTCTCAAACAAAAACCAAATCTGATAGTCAAATATTAAGGTTGTTGAGTAGGCTAGGTGTGTCCACGGATTGATACTCGGTTCTTACCATCACTATAAACCACACGATAGGTACACTTGTCTTTTGTGTGTGTGGTTTAGTATTAGTAATAACCAATTAAAACTAAATCTGTGCGAAAAACCTCTATCAAAATATATACGTTCCACACCGCATCATGTTTTTGACGCCGTTGCCGGGGACACACAACAATTTTGAAAGACAATCTAAATTTTTTCCTAACTTGTGTATACATTGTTAATATATTTTGTTCAACTTTATTTTATTTTTGTTAGATAGTTTGCCTTAGTTAGTTTATGCTTCTTAAGTTAGTGTATGTCCAACTCGTCTAACCCTGAACTTGTTTCGCCTCTTTCGGAACCCAAACGACTTTTCCGTCAAAGGTAACGCGAAAGACCATGACAAATAGCTACAATCATTGAAGAAGACGTTTTGGAAGGTACACCATCCGAAGAAGACATGGCTTACCAGGACGAGGAAATGAAGATGACACACTATGCCACGCCGTCAATCGATGGTTACGAGTCTAGTGTTGTCCAACCAGCAATAGTGGCCAACAATTTTGAGATTAAGTCTAGTATTATCCAACTCGTAGAAAACTCTGTTCAGTTCCATGGATTGCAAGATGAAGATCCTAACGCACACATCTCACGATTCCTTCGTATATGTGCGACTTTCAAAATAAATAACTGTTCAGACGATGCCATTCGACTAAGACTTTTCCATTTTCACTTCGAGCCCGAGCCATTGATTGGCTTGATTCGCTTCCGCCTGGTTCCATCACCACATAGGCGGAAATGGCTGAATAATTCCTTTTGAAATACTTTCCACCCGATCGCACTGCCAAACTGAGAAGCAGCATCACAAGCTTTCGCCAAGACGATGATGAATCATTACATGTAACATTGAAGGAATATAAAGGTCTCCTTCGGATATGCCCACATCACGGACTTGATCTGTGACTGCAGTGTCAAACCTTCTACGATGCAATCAGCGGAGCACATAAACAAGCTGTTGACTGAAGCGCGGGAGGATATTTCGAAAGTGTCACGCCAACAGAGGCATACCAAGCCTTAGAAAGAGAAGCTAAGAAGAGCTTTGCTTATAATTCCTTAAGAACCAAACCTACTTCTAAAAACATTCATCAAGTAGACTCTGAAACCCTAATTGCAGCCCAATTAGAAGCTCTAACCAAATGATTCGAACAATTTCAAGCCGAGCTCAAGAAAACTCCAACACAATGCAACACATGCATAAATTCACACAAGACCAACGAATGCCCACAAGGCATTATGATAGTTGAAGATGTTGACACGTAGGAGGACCAAGCAACTCAATTAACAACTCAAATTGGTGAAGCAACTCGAATTACAAAGAAGCTGGTAACAACTAATCATCATCTAAATTCAACCGAAGGCCACCTTACCAATAACAGAAACCACCATACCAAGGTCCAAGCAGTAGTAACCAATACCGTGGAGCATCATCAATGGAAGATTTTTTACAGCAATTGTTGTTAACCACACAAGCCACATATGAGTACATCCGAAAAACTGGTCAAAGAAATGAAGAGAGGTTCCAAAGAAACGAGGCTGACATCAAAAGCAACAAAGCATCATTGCAAACCATAGAACACCAAGTAGGCCAGATAGCACAACAACTATCTGAAAGACCCCAAGGTGCTTTACCTAGCAACACTATGACAAACCCTAATGCTGAAGTCAAAGCCATCACCACAAGAAGTGGCAAAACCACTCAAGGTGATGCATCTGCAATACAACCTACCCTTGAAGAAGTAGAAACCGAAACTCCAAGTAATGAAAGTGATAAGCAAACACAACCTATTACCGTTAAAGAACCAACCAAGAAATACGTACCACCACCACCCTATGTTCCACCACCTCCATATCCAGGTCGTTTGAGGCAACAACGAATGGAGGCACAACAAGGCAAATTCCTGAGGTTGTTCAAGCAACTCCACATCAATCTACCCTTGGTGGAAGCCTTAGCCCAAATGCCAAATTATGCTTAGTTTTTAAAGGGTGTCTTGTTAAACAAAAAGAAACTGGAAGAGTTATCATATGTAGTTTTGAATGAGGAATGCTCTGCAGTTCTTCAAAACAAACTACCTCAAAAGAAGATTGATCCAGGAAGCTTTACCATACATTGCCTAATAGGAAATCTTTCTGTTAGCAACGCGTTAGCTGATTTAGGTGCTAGAATTAACCTTATGCCTTATGCGGTATTCGAAAAGTTAAACTTAGGTGAACCTAGACCTACCCGTATGAGCATCCAGTTAGCTGACCGTTCTGTTAAATATCCGAGGGGCATCGTTGAATATCTCTTAGTTAAAATTGACAAATTCGTATCTCCCGTTGATTTTGTGATTCTTGACATGGATGAGGATAAGAATGTTCCTCTTATCCTAGGTCGACCTTTCTTAGCGACTGCTCGAGCCCTCATTGATGTTTGCACCGGCAAACTCACACTTCGAGTAGTCGAGGAGGAAGTAACTTTCGATATAGGCCAATCCATGAAACACCCTCAACATCATGATGACTCGCTCCATTACATTGATGTTTGTGATTCGATCATAAGCTGTCATTTAAAGGAAACTCTTTGAAATGAAGTTTGCAACAATCAATTAATAGAAGTCCAGATTACCAACCCTATCAGTGAGAATCAAATCATTCTGGAACTAGAAGTTTATGAAACATTGTCTCATCAAGAAGCATTTGAGATCATTGAACAAGAGCTAGAACCTAAAGCTAAACCTTCTATCGAAGACCCTCCAGTTTTAGAACTCAAAGAACTTCCATCTCATCTCGAATATGCTTTTCTTGAAAACACATCTCAACTTCCTGTCATAATCTCATCCGCCTTATCAATTGATGAGCAGAACAAGTTGCTTAATGTGCTCAAGGCACATAAACGAGCAATTGCATGGAAAATCATGGACATCAAGGGAATCAATCCATCCTTTTGCACTCACAAGATATTGATGGAGGAGAACTTCAAATCTGTCATTCAACCTTAAAGACGTTTAAATCCGAGCATGCAAGAGGTGGTGAAGAAAGAAGTAATCAAACGGCTAGATGCTGGTTTGATTTACCCTGTTTCTGATTCGTCTTGGGTAAGTCCCATCCAAGTTGTTCCAAAGAAAGGAGGAATGACTGTTGAACTAACAAGAAGAATGAGCTTATTCCCACTTGTATGGTTACAGGATGAGAGTTTGGATCAACTATCGCAAACTCAATGACGCCACAAGGAAAGATCACTTTCTTCTTCCTTTCATCGACCAAATGCTTGAGAGATTATTTGGAAAAATGTTCTATTGTTACTTGGATGGTTTCTCAGGTTAGTTCCAAATTCCTATTGCTCCCAAAGATCAAGAGAAAACGACATTCACTTATCCATATGGCATATTTGCTTATCAGCAAATGCCCTTTGGATTGTGTAATGCTCCCGCTACGTTTCAAAGATGCATGGTAGCAATCTTTCACGACATGATTGAACACTCAATGGAAGTTTTCATGGATGACTTCTCTATCTTTAGAAACTATTTGAACAATGTATTGAAAACCTGGAAAAGATGCTGGTTAGATATGAAGATTCTAACCTTGTTTTGAATTGGGAAAAGTGCCACTTCATGGTTACTGAAGGGATAGTGTTAGGACATAAGATCTCTCGATCAGGGCTTGAAGTTGATCAAGCCAAAATTGACGCTATTTCCAAACTTCCATATCCTGCAACCATGAAAGACATTAGAAGTTTCCTAGGTCATGCAGGATTCTACCATCGTTTCATCAAAGATTTCTCGAATACATTAAAGTACATTCAATTTGCTTAACGAGAGATTGGTAACCACTCCAATCATGGTTTCCCCAGATTGGACGCTACCATTTGAACTCATGTGCGACGCAAGCGATTTCGCGGTAGGAGTCGTATTAGGACAAAGGAAAGACAAGCAATTCCACCTAATTCACTATGCCAGCAACACCCTAAACGACGCACAAGAAAACTACACCACTAACAAGAAAGAACTTATCACGGTAGTTTTTGCATTTGATAAATTTCGCTCGTATCTAATCCTTTCAAAAACAATCATTTACACCGATCATGCAGCCCTTCGCCTTGGGTAAGTCCCGTCCAAGTTGTTCCAAAGAAAGGAGGAATGACTGTTGAACTAACAAGAAGAATGAGCTTATTCCCACTTGTATGGTTACAGGATGAGAGTTTGCATCAACTATCGCAAACTCAATGACGCCACAAGGAAAGATCACTTCCTTCTTCCTTTCATCGACCAAATGCTTGAGAGATTATTTGGAAAAATGTTCTATTGTTTCTTGGATGGTTTCTCAGGTTAGTTCCAAATTTCTATTGCTCCCAAAGATCAAGAGAAAACGACATTCACTTATCCATATGGCATATTTGCTTATCAGCGAATGCCCTTTGGATTGTGTAATGCTCCCGCTACGTTTCAAAGATGCATGGTAGCAATCTTTCACGACATGATCGAACACTCAATGGAAGTTTTCATGGATGACTTCTCTATCTTTAGAAACTATTTGAATAATGTATTGAAAACCTGGAAAAGATGCTGGTTAGATATGAAGATTCTAACCTTGTTTTGAATTGGGAAAAGTGCCACTTCATGGTTACTGAAGGGATAGTGTTAGGACATAAGATCTCTCGATCAGGGCTTGAAGTTGATCAAGCCAAAATTGACGCTATTTCCAAACTTCCATATCCTGCAACCATGAAAGACATTAGAAGTTTCCTAGGTCATGCAGGATTATACCGTCGTTTCATCAAACATTTCTCGAATGCATTAAAGTACATTCAATTTGCTTAACGAGAGATTGGTAACCACTCCAATCATGGTTTCCCCAGATTGGACGCTACCATTTGAACTCATGTGCGACGCAAGCGATTTCGCGGTAGGAGTTGTATTAGGACAAAGGAAAGACAAGCAATTCCACCCAATTCACTATGCCAGCAACACCCTAAACGGCGCACAAGAAAACTACACCACTAACAAGAAAGAACTTATCACGGTAGTTTTTGCATTTGATAAATTTCGCTCGTATCTAATCCTTTCAAAAACAATCATTTACACCGATCATGCAGCCCTTCGTCTTGGGTAAGTCCCGTCCAAGTTGTTCCAAAGAAAGGAGGAATGACTGTTGAACTAACAAGAAGAATGAGCTTATTCCCACTTGTATGGTTACAGGATGAGAGTTTGCATCAACTATCGCAAACTCAATGACGCCACAAGGAAAGATCACTTCCTTCTTCCTTTCATCGACCAAATGCTTGAGAGATTATTTGGAAAAATGTTCTATTGTTTCTTGGATGGTTTCTCAGGTTAGTTCCAAATTTCTATTGCTCCCAAAGATCAAGAGAAAACGACATTCACTTATCCATATGGCATATTTGCTTATCAGCGAATGCCCTTTGGATTGTGTAATGCTCCCGCTACGTTTCAAAGATGCATGGTAGCAATCTTTCACGACATGATCGAACACTCAATGGAAGTTTTCATGGATGACTTCTCTATCTTTAGAAACTATTTGAACAATGTATTGAAAACCTGGAAAAGATGCTGGTTAGATATGAAGATTCTAACCTTGTTTTGAATTGGGAAAAGTGCCACTTCATGGTTACTGAAGGGATAGTGTTAGGACATAAGATCTCTCGATCAGGGCTTGAAGTTGATCAAGCCAAAATTGACGCTATTTCCAAACTTCCATATCCTGCAACCATGAAAGACATTAGAAGTTTCCTAGGTCATGCAGGATTCTACCGTCGTTTCATCAAAGATTTCTCGAATGCATTAAAGTACATTCAATTTGCTTAACGAGAGATTGGTAACCACTCCTATCATGGTTTCCCTAGATTGGACGCTACCATTTGAACTCATGTGCGACGCAAGCGATTTCGCGGTAGGAGTCGTATTAGGACAAAGGAAAGACAAGCAATTCCACCCAATTCACTATGCCAGCAACACCCTAAACGGCGCACAAGAAAACTACACCACTAACAAGAAAGAACTTATCACGGTAGTTTTTGCATTTGATAAATTTCGCTCGTATCTAATCCTTTCAAAAACAATCATTTACACCGATCATGCAGCCCTTCGTCTTGGGTAAGTCCCGTCCGAGTTGTTCCAAAGAAAGGAGGAATGACTGTTGAACTAACAAGAAGAATGAGCTTATTCCCACTTGTATGGTTACAGGATGAGAGTTTGCATCAACTATCGCAAACTCAATGACGCCACAAGGAAAGATCACTTCCTTCTTCCTTTCATCGACCAAATGCTTGAGAGATTATTTGGAAAAATGTTCTATTGTTTCTTGGATGGTTTCTCAGGTTAGTTCCAAATTCCTATTGCTCCCAAAGATCAAGAGAAAACGACATTCACTTATCCATATGGCATATTTGCTTATCAGCGAATGCCCTTTGGATTGTGTAATGCTCCCGCTACGTTTCAAAGATGCATGGTAGCAATCTTTCACGACATGATCGAACACTCAATGGAAGTTTTCATGGATGACTTCTCTATCTTTAGAAACTATTTGAACAATGTATTGAAAACCTGGAAAAGATGCTGGTTAGATATGAAGATTCTAACCTTGTTTTGAATTGGGAAAAGTGCCACTTCATGGTTACTGAAGGGATAGTGTTAGGACATAAGATCTCTCGATCAAGGCTTGAAGTTGATAAAGCCAAAATTGACGCTATTTCCAAACTTCCATATCCTGCAACCATGAAAGACATTAGAAGTTTCCTAGGTCATGCAGGATTCTACCGTCGTTTCATCAAAGATTTCTCGAATGCATTAAAGTATATTCAATTTGCTTAACGATAGATTGGTAACCACTCCAATCATGGTTTCCCCAGATTGGACGCTACCATTTGAACTCATGTGCGACGCAAGCGATTTCGCGGTAGGAGTCGTATTAGGACAAAGGAAAGACAAGCAATTCCACCCAATTCACTATGCCAGCAACACCCTAAACGACGCACAAGAAAACTACACCACTAACAAGAAAGAACTTATCACGGTAGTTTTTGCATTTGATAAATTTCGCTCTTATCTAATCCTTTCAAAAACAATCATTTACACCGATCATGCAGCCCTTCGTCTTGGGTAAGTCCCGTCCAAGTTGTTCCAAAGAAAGGAGGAATGACTGTTGAACTAACAAGAAGAATGAGCTTATTCCCACTTGTATGGTTACAGGATGAGAGTTTGCATCAACTATCGCAAACTCCATGACGCCACAAGGAAAGATCACTTCCTTCTTCCTTTCATCGACCAAATGCTTGAGAGATTATTTGGAAAAATGTTCTATTGTTTCTTGGATGGTTTCTCAGGTTAGTTCCAAATTCCTATTGCTCCCAAAGATCAAGAGAAAACGACATTCACTTATCCATATGGCATATTTGCTTATCAGCGAATGCCCTTTGGATTGTGTAATGCTCCCGCTACGTTTCAAAGATGCATGGTAGCAATCTTTCACGACATGATCGAACACTCAATGGAAGTTTTCATGGATGACTTCTCTATCTTTAGAAACTATTTGAACAATGTATTGAAAACCTGGAAAAGATGCTGGTTAGATATGAAGATTCTAACCTTGTTTTGAATTGGGAAAAGTGCCACTTCATGGTTACTGAAGAGATAGTGTTAGGACATAAGATCTCTCGATCAGGGCTTGAAGTTGATCAAGCCAAAATTGACGCTATTTCCAAACTTCCATATCCTGCAACCATGAAAGACATTAGAAGTTTCCTAGGTCATGCAGGATTCTACCGTCGTTTCATCAAAGATTTCTCGAATGCATTAAAGTACATTCAATTTGCTTAACGAGAGATTGGTAACCACTCCTATCATGGTTTCCCCAGATTGGACGCTACCATTTGAACTCATGTGCGACGCAAGCGATTTCGCGGTAGGAGTCGTATTAGGACAAAGGAAAGACAAGCAATTCCACCCAATTCACTATGCCAGCAACACCCTAAACGGCGCACAAGAAAACTACACCACTAACAAGAAAGAACTTATCACGGTAGTTTTTGCATTTGATAAATTTCGCTCGTATCTAATCCTTTCAAAAACAATCATTTACACCGACCATGCAGCCCTTCGTCTTGGGTAAGTCCCGTCCGAGTTGTTCCAAAGAAAGGAGGAATGACTGTTGAACTAACAAGAAGAATGAGCTTATTCCCACTTGTATGGTTACAGGATGAGAGTTTGCATCAACTATCGCAAACTCAATGACGCCACAAGGAAAGATCACTTCCTTCTTCCTTTCATCGACCAAATGCTTGAGAGATTATTTGGAAAAATGTTCTATTGTTTCTTGGATGGTTTCTCAGGTTAGTTCCAAATTCCTATTGCTCCCAAAGATCAAGAGAAAACGACATTCACTTATCCATATGGCATATTTGCTTATCAGCGAATGCCCTTTGGATTGTGTAATGCTCCCGCTACGTTTCAAAGATGCATGGTAGCAATCTTTCACGACATGATCGAACACTCAATGGAAGTTTTCATGGATGACTTCTCTATCTTTAGAAACTATTTGAACAATGTATTGAAAACCTGGAAAAGATGCTGGTTAGATATGAAGATTCTAACCTTGTTTTGAATTGGGAAAAGTGCCACTTCATGGTTACTGAAGGGATAGTGTTAGGACATAAGATCTCTCGATCAAGGCTTGAAGTTGATAAAGCCAAAATTGACGCTATTTCCAAACTTCCATATCCTGCAACCATGAAAGACATTAGAAGTTTCCTAGGTCATGCAGGATTCTACCGTCGTTTCATCAAAGATTTCTCGAATGCATTAAAGTATATTCAATTCGCTTAACGAGAGATTGGTAACCACTCCAATCATGGTTTCCCCAGATTGGACGCTACCATTTGAACTCATGTGCGACGCAAGCGATTTCGCGATAGGAGTCGTATTAGGACAAAGGAAAGACAAGCAATTCCACCCAATTCACTATGCCAGCAACACCCTAAACGACGCACAAGAAAACTACACCACTAACAAGAAAGAACTTATCACGGTAGTTTTTGCATTTGATAAATTTCGCTCGTATCTAATCCTTTCAAAAACAATCATTTACACCGATCATGCAGCCCTTCGTCTTGGGTAAGTCCCGTCCAAGTTGTTCCAAAGAAAGGAGGAATGACTGTTGACCTAACAAGAAGAATGAGCTTATTCCCACTTGTATGGTTACAGGATGAGAGTTTGCATCAACTATCGCAAACTCAATGACGCCACAAGGAAAGATCACTTCCTTCTTCCTTTCATCGACCAAATGCTTGAGAGATTATTTGGAAAAATGTTCTATTGTTTCTTGGATGGTTTCTCAGGTTAGTTCCAAATTCCTATTGCTCCCAAAGATCAAGAGAAAACGACATTCACTTATCCATATGGCATATTTGCTTATCAGCGAATGCCCTTTGGATTGTGTAATGCTCCCGCTACGTTTCAAAGATGCATGGTAGCAATCTTTCACGACATGATCGAACACTCAATGGAAGTTTTCATGGATGACTTCTCTATCTTTAGAAACTATTTGAACAATGTATTGAAAACCTGGAAAAGATGCTGGTTAGATATGAAGATTCTAACCTTGTTTTGAATTGGGAAAAGTGCCACTTCATGGTTACTGAAGGGATAGTGTTAGGACATAAGATCTCTCGATCAGGGCTTGAAGTTGATCAAGCCAAAAGTGACGCTATTTCCAAACTTCCATATCCTGCAACCATGAAAGACATTAGAAGTTTCCTAGGTCATGCAGGATTATACCGTCGTTTCATCAAAGATTTATCGAATGCATTAAAGTACATTCAATTTGCTTAACGAGAGATTGGTAACTACTCCAATCATGGTTTCCGCAGATTGGACGCTACCATTTGAACTCATGTGCGACGCAAGCGATTTCACGGTAGGAGTCGTATTAGGACAAAGGAAAGACAAGCAATTCCACCCAATTCGCTATGCCAGCAACACCCTAAACGACGCACAAGAAAACTACACCACTAACAAGAAAGAACTTATCACGGTAGTTTTTGCATTTGATAAATTTCGCTCGTATCTAATCCTTTCAAACACAATCATTTACACCGATCATGCAGCCCTTCGTTATCTGTTCAACAAACAAGATGCAAAGTCGAGATTTATTCGTTGGATACTTCTACTTCATGAATTTGATATTGAAATTCGTGATAAGAAAGGAGCAGAAAATCTTGCGGCCGATCATCTCTCTCGTCTTGAAGATTCAATTCCTTCACAAACTGAGGAATCCACAATAAACGACAATTTTCCTCACGAATTCCTTATGCACATCCAATCCTCAATTGATGAACATCCTTGGCTTGATGATTTTGCAAATTAATTGGCAAGCGGAATCCTTCTCAAGGGAATGACTTATCAGTAAAAGAAGAAATTCTTTACTGATATCAAACATTACTATTGGGAGGACCCGTATCTGTTCAGATTCGGTGCAGACCAACTTATCCGAAGATGCGTATACAGAAGTGAAGTGGAACAGATTCTAAGGCACTATCATGAAGGACCCAAAGGAGGACACCATGGAGCAACCCTAACATCCAAGAAAGTATTTGACTCTTGATTTTACTAGCCCACGATCTTTAAAGATGCTCATAACATGGTACGTATTTGTGATGCATGTCAAAGAGCAACCAATATCTCAACACGGGATGAAATGCCTCAGAAACCAGTTCAAGTATGCGAGATATATGATATATGGGGTATTGATTTCATGGGCCCATTCCCGGTGTAATTTGGCAATCGTTACATCTTGGTAGCAGTCGATTACGTTTCAAAATAGGCTGAAGCTCAAGCCCTACCTACAAATGATGCTAGAAACGTTGTCAGATTCCTTAAGAAACTATTCTCTCGTTTTGGTATCCCCAAAGCTTTAATTAGTTACTGAGGGACGCATTTGTGTAACAACCAACAAGAAAGAGCAATGGCTCGTTATGGAGTGCACCATCGCTTCACAACTACTTATCACCCACAAGAGAAGGGACAAGTCGAAATCACTAACCGAGGCATCAAACGAATCCTTGAGAAAACTGTAGGTCAAAGTCACAAGGACTGGTCCACCAAACTAGATTATGCACTATGGGCTTTTCGAACAGCCTATAAGACTCCTATCGGCACAACACCATTCAAACTAGTTTTTGGGAAGTCATGTCATTTACCTATGGAACTAGAGCATAAGGCCTTTTAGGCACTTAAATCAGTAAATCTAGACCAAGACCTTGCAGGAAAAAATCGATTCCTACAAATTCACGAATTAGAGGAATTGAGAGAACAAACATACGAAAACGCTAGGGTTTACAAAGAAAAGACAAGGAAATTCCACGATGCTTGATTAAAGAGCACAAAACGATTTCATGTGGGAGAACGTGTCTTACTGTATAACTCTCGTTGATGTTTGTTTCCTGGAAAGCTAAAATCACGTTGGTCTGGACCTTACACGATCAAAAATGTGTTTCCGAATGGTGCCATTGAAATCGATAACTCCGACGGTTTAAGTTTCAAAGTAAATGGTCACCGTTTGAAACCGTATAACGATGGACCAACCAAGATTTTCTCGGAGGAATTACACCTCCGCCACGACGATAACTAAGTGTGGGGAAGGGTCGCGCTGAAGACCCGAAACTTAAACACGAAACCTGTACATAGGTTTTTCTTGATTTTTTTAACTTTTTTTAGGACCTCACAAGCACAAGCACAGGGCCATGCCCCATGAAGCACGCCCCCGTGTCTCTGAAAATTTTTTTCCACGATCTTCGTCGACGACTCTAGAACGTTGCAGGTCGAATTTAAAACGAATTCTGACAAGCACGGGGCCGAGCCTAACCAAACATGCCCCCGTGTTCACTTTCCACGACTTGTATATAAATACCAAACTTGTTCCATTCTTTCATCACACCCATTCCTGCCCAAAAACGTTTGAAAAATGAAAGAATCAAGTCACGGAAGTTCAAATTGGAATCTTGCGAAGAAACCGCGTTCTGAAACGCGAGAACCAACAACGCAAGAGTACTTCTTCAAGCTGCATGAACTGATCAAGCAATTGACTTAGATGAACCTCATCGCATTCCAACGCCTAGCTGAACTCATCCAAAAAGTTCAAGAGATGGGCGAGGAACTCGTTTCCATTAACCGTCAGCTTGCAGAACTAAGCAACTGCACTTTTCACTATCCCATCCCGAACCTTCCACACGAAATGTGTGGGGGATTCTTTTAGAATCATTTCGTGATGTGTTAGGTCCGCTTATGCGCGTTAAGGAGTTTGGTTTTGCAGTTTCAGATTCTCGGCTTTTAACGTATCGTGTAACCGTTGGACCCTAGGAAATGTAATTGTTAGTTTGGCTTGTGCTAATTAACTCTAGGACTATTTTCATATCTTTTCTGATGATTTGGAAGTGTTATAACCGGGTAAATTGCGTAACACGCGAAACTGAAAAACGGAACAACGAAAACCTGAAACCGAACGACATAGGGGAAGCACGCCCCCGTGCCTAGGGAGGCACGCCCCCGTGCTCGACAATGAATGACAATTTTTGACTTGTTTCAGCTATTTGTCTTGTTCCCCATCAATTCTCAATGATAAAAACCGACCTTATGCCTGCAAGAGTTCGTATCCTCTTCCATTTTCATCACATTTTCCATTTTCCTTTCTCATTTTCAAGAGTTCTTTCAAGTGTGTTGATCAAGAGGTTAGTATACTAATTCCTATGATAATGATGGTCATTTACATGTAGTTAGGTAATTAGGTCTCTAAACAACCGAAATCCTAGCAATTATATGTAAAGCATTGTACTTAAACGTCTTATGGAATGATGAATGCTTTAAACCTTCTTGTTCATGTTTCTTTTTGTATTTGATTAGTTGTTAATTGGTATGTTTAGTTATTTATTAGTATGTTCCCCTTTGTTGTTAACAAGACTATCTTCATAATTCAGGGTAAAATCATTGTTAATTATATTCAAGTTACAAGAGTTCACAAGTGGTGTTAGAAACTATATACATTTTTAAGTATCTTGAATTATTATCAAGTGATTAAAATGTTAAACGTATAATCATTGGTTTTTCAAGCAAGAGAATGCTAAACCCATGCTTAATCAAAGGTTTACAAACAAAACCACACGTGCTCGAGTTAAAATTTCATACCTCAAAATGTTAACCGCACCCCCACGTTTCACAAGATACACCCCCATGTTTAACAGCTTTTTCTTGGATGACAAATTTTTAACTATTTTTAAACATGAGTTGAATATTTATGGTGTTATGTCTTGTGAAATTCATGGTTGTCACTAATGTCATGAAACTATTCCAGAAATTTGCTTTGTATAGTTTAACTTGTTTTTAAAATTTCAGGATCATGGATCATCTCTATTTGCAATTTGAAGGGAGTCGCGAGAGATGGTGTCGTGACAGACTTCAAAGACTGTTACAAAGGGTCGAAAGATCCCATTTGCAAGCAGATGAAGAAACATTGGCGGCTGTCGGACAGTTCGAAAGATATAATAATTTATTGAGTATTCAGTGGAAGCGTTTGTTCTAACAAAACAGACCTTCTGTTTATGAACTAACTCTTGAATTTTTAGCATCTTTCAGATCTAGCATGAAAGACTCTGACTCTTGGGATGATAATGCAGTTTCATTCAGACTTGGTGGTTGTTGGCATAAGATATCCATTGCCTTGTTCGGTGTCTATCTTGGTATCTATACGGAACAAGAAATGGAGGAGGAAGCAATATCAGGAATGCCAGTATACCATATCTTTCCAGACGAGGAAAGTAAAAACGCGAAGAGTGGTGCCATGCGGAGAGCATTTTAGGAAAGAATTGGAACAGGGGGGTTCAACTTGAGTAAAACCAAAAGCAGCCAGATACGAGAACCGCTACTGCAATACATTCATCGGTTACTTAGCCAATCCATAACAGCTCGTGGTCAAAGCGAGGGAGTTGTTAATTTGAGGGACTTGTTCATT
Organism: Flaveria ramosissima; assembly: GCA_025215565.1. Lineage (NCBI taxonomy): Eukaryota > Viridiplantae > Streptophyta > Magnoliopsida > Asterales > Asteraceae > Flaveria > Flaveria ramosissima. The sequence goes on from CM046036.1 coordinate 66,455,743, forward strand.
TTATATTGTATGGTTAATCAGTTGCCATGTAATATTGGGTATTTGTTTTGAAATCTGTTTGCCAGGAATACGATTGCAGGTGCTCTAACACCCATGTTTGGAGGAAGTTGGATTTTGAACCTATACAAGAGCTATAGGTGTAGCACTGAGGGAACTGAAGGAGTGATGCCAGGACTGTTGGACTTGAGCAGTTGCACGAGTATGTACATGGTGACAAACTTACCAAATGGGCAGCCAAGGTTTATGGATAAAAGGGACAAATCTAGGATCCGGCAGATCCCGAGGAAATCATCATGGACCTCGATATGCCGATACAGTAGGAAGGAGCCAGAGCCGGATCTTCAAGTTCACGCACTAGAGAATTCCCAACCATGTTAGACCTTTATGATACAATCCAAACCACCAGCGACCATGCAAGGCGATCATTCGAATATGCCCAACGAGCCTTTAACCAATATGCCCAACGAGCCTTTAACCGAGTTGAAAATCTGCATTCCCGAATCGATGACCTGAGCAATGATGTCACGTATATCAGGAACCGAATGTATCAAGAGTGGGGGGATATCCTGCCACTAAGCTCTTGAAAACCGTATCACTTTCGGGTCACATGCACAGTTCTTTTGTGTCAATCTATCTTTTAATTTTTGTTGCTTTAGTTTTATTTTGTGAGTTTAGGATTTTAATGCTTTCAAAAATTTGGTGAGATTTCAGGTGATCCCGAGAATTCTCTCAACATAGGGCGACCAAACACAAGTTACAAATTAATCATTTTTAGGGGAGTTATCTCATTACCCTTTCTCGGTTTTAATATCTTAATCACATTGAGGACAATGTGAATTTTAAGTGTGGGGATGGGGGTAATGCATTTGACTTTGCTAAAAAGGTCCAAATTTAAATTTTTTATAAAAGATCACTTAACCATTAATTATCGTGACAAGAAACCAAAAATTTTAAATTTTTTTTGATAAACCAAATTATAAATATACGTTTCCAGAAAATAAATAAGTAAATAAACGATATCCAAATTAAATTGAAAATGTTTTTTTTGTGATATCCTTAAAAGCAATAACCTAGGAAAAATATTTTTGGTCATACTTTTACCCAATTTCATCCGTATGAGAGTTTATTCTTGTGCCTTAAACAACTTTTGCAAATTGCAATTCTACTTTCATTCTGGATTTAATTGAGGGTGTCTTATGATACGTGTGATTAGAACTTGCTTTGGGTATACATTCAAGACCTTAATTAGTATTTGTTGCATAAAAATGAGTTAATCATTAGGAAACGTTAACCATTTAAGCCCCAACCATATTTTTTTTTCAATTACCCGAACGTCAACCCTAGTTAACCCGGTTGAGCTTAAAAGTTTTTATTTCTCAATCACCCGAACCACCAAGTCACTTAACCAAAAAGCCTTCAACAAAACCTGTTTTTTCGTTAAAGACATGTTTTTAGCTTATTAACCAAAAAAAAGAAAGAAAGAAAAAGGGAAAAAGAAAAATTTGATCTTTTACCAGCAGACCTAAAAGAACTGGAATGTATTCTTTTGATTTTAATTTGCTTTGTTGCCTTCACCACGTAAAACCGGGACTTCCCCCGGAAATCTGCGAACAAATTTTCAACCTCACGTTCGATGCAAGAAAGAAATGGCGAAAAAAGGAATAAGTTCTGCCATTTTGTGGGATTTCAAAAAGTGTTATAAAGAGATGACAAAAAGATACGAAAGATGCCCGAACTGTGAAAATTGGTCCCATAATGGGAAATGCAAAAAGAACCAAACCGAGTCTCAATACAAGTACACAGAACTGATCCGATTGGGTGCTATTAGGCTTCAAGCCGAACGATCCTTACGAAAGAAAAGTTTTGTGTATCTTTGGGTAAAATACGAAGTACGGTTCCTGAAAGCAAAGTACGGTCTTGACAATATGACCTTAAACGAGTTCTCGAGTTAACATATCCTTTCTAACTTGAAGTATTGTATAGGTAGCCTTTTATTGTTTTCCTTGTAGTTTATGTTAGACAAATAAGCCAAGACCGTTGTCTTTAGCAATTAGCCACTTTTTCCAAATATTCCATACCCGAGCCCGAGCCAAGTTACAACCCATCAAAAACCTAACGATTTATGCAAGTAAATATCTAAGTAGGTGGAGATTTGATCCCTTAACAAGCATATGATTTCACACGTATTCATACTAGGCAATTGAGTGCATTAGTCATACTTAATCTTGATTATGACTCCATATATTTAGTCGAGTGTAAGTGCAGCTTGTGAGAAGTGTGGATTTTTTACAAGATAATAATCTTCACTAACTAATCTATTGCTTGCTAGGATATCATTTTACATATGCTTAAAATGTTTACATTTGGATGAAATAATGTTTACTTGCGTATTTCCCGAAAGACATATATCTATTATTTGATATATTTGGTTATTGGTGGAATTGTCATTTTAAGTGATTTTGCTTGAGGACAAGCAAAGTTCAAGTGTGGGGATGTTTGATGTGCTCCAAATTATACATACAATCCTATCAAAAGCACATCAATTATTCCTCAATATCTCCCTTAAAATGATGAATATGTACTTAAAAATGTTAAATTGTGTTTTAAGGTGTTTAAAAGGGAAAGATGGATAAAAGAAGCATATTTGACAAAAAACGGAAGTAATCCGAGCTTTGGAGTCCAAGCATGGGGCCGTGCCTCATTAAGCACGCCCCCATGCCTTGCCTAAAACACACCCTCTTGCTAAATTGACACACCCCCGTGTTTGGACATCTGACAGGACAAAAAGTATTGTCCCCTAAAAGCAAGCACGGTCGTGCATCATGAAGCACGAGGTCGTGCCCCACCTCCAACACGGGGTTGTGCCCCATTAAGCACGGGGCCGTGCCTGACATAACCTGCATGTTCGAGTTGACCAACTTTCATAAGCATTGTACTAGCACAGGGGCGTGCCTTTTAGGCACGAGGCATTGCTTAAACACTCCAGAAAGCCTATAAATAGAGGCCTAAGTTCACCATTTTGGCAAGCTTAGGTGGGAGAGTTACTCTGTAGAATTCTCTGGGGAATCAAGTCTTCAAGACCATTTGGAGGCTCGGGAGTTGCATGCAACACTTGGAAGAAGCTCGGGATCGTCTAAACTTCACCCATTGTGGATCACCAGTTTGATTGTTCCATTTCACCGATGATTTCATATATATCTTCTATGTTATCTGTTGTTATGTTCAAGCTCATAATGAGCTAGACTCTTATTATCATCCTAATTGGATAAAACTTATATAACTTGTGATGAACTAATGGTGTAATATATATTATGTTAATGTTACGGTGGTCTTGGGAAAACTTTTGATGGGTAGCATCTATATTTGAAGGGGAAGTTATAACTTTATGGTTTGTGATTGTGATTGTCATACACGGTTGAAAAACGTATGATCAACTTTCATTTGCAAAACCGGTCTTCACAATAAATCCATCGCTAATGAACTAGAAATGGTTATTAGAAATCATATCACCTTAACTTTCTGATCATTTGCGGGTTCCCTTTTATTAGTCTGAGAAATCTACAGTAATTGTTACGGTTTTCTAAAATTAATGGTATGTTAGGAAGGAACCTGATCAACTCTCTTTTTAACATTAAGTTATGTTTTCAGAAATCGTATGTCAAAAAGGTCACAAAAGATTTACCTACATTATTTGGGCTTTGATCTAAGCAGTAAACTCAGCCTGACGTGATTCTAGTCACTATGGAGCAGATAGACGAGAAATCGCACAAACTCACCTTTATAAATATTAACATAATTACATTAATCAATATCTTTAATCACACCACCAATTCATCACAGTTACATAAGCGTAATCTAATTAGGATGATAGCCCTTATTCCCTGGTTTTAAATCCAAACGCTTCAATCTTATTTTACTTTATTTCTATTATTGTTTTTAAACTCTAAAAATTTTATCAATGCAACTCATCATTTTCTCAAACAAAAACCAAATCTGATAGTCAAATATTAAGGTTGTTGAGTAGGCTAGATGTGTCCACGGATTGATACTCGGTTCTTACCATCACTATACTACCACACGATAGGTACACTTGCCTTCTGTGTGTGTGGTTTAGTATTAGTAATAACCAATTAAAACTAAATTTGTGAGAAAAACCTTTATCAAAATATATACGTTCCGCACCGCATTAGTGACCCTTCTTAGAATGCTCTTTTCACTCTTCTCAGAGGCATCCTCCACTATCTCTTCTTCATCCTCTTTAGTCATGGGGTCTACGAGGGGAAGCTCATCTTCACAAGTTCCACACCTAGGAGATCTTACAGACAAGATTGTGTGTGGATGAGCTATCTCACTAGATCCCAATCCCTGCTTATTTTGATAACAAACTTTTGCATGCAAGGATGAGGATAACATGTTCTTGAAGGTCTCTTCTTCAAGAATACATTTTTTTTCCTTGGCTTTGTTGATCACAAGCTCAGCTTGGCATTCAGTCAACTTAGTTATGAGATCTTTGATCTGAGTCCTGTAGTTGGTATGTTCATGTTTAAGATTTGAAATGGTTTTCTCTAAGTCCTCTATCTTTAGTTTATAATCATTTTCAGCTCTTTTGAAATCAGATTTTAAGATATTTAAGGACTCAAGATCAGATCTTATCTCTAAGTTGTAGGACCTGTATCTATTCAGTTTAGCAATACATTCAGGTGTATAGAGATATTCTAATACCTTTGCTTCATCATGGTCAACCATTAGTGCTTGGTTTGAAGATGCATCTTCCACCTGAAAGCTTCAGTCAAAGCCTCCTTCTTTAATAGCAACTGCAACTTGCTGCTTTGGCTTCTCATTCTGGGTGGCTCTCTCAGTGTAGTTTGGCTTGGCTTGTGCTTGGCCACCATTTGTCCTTGGTGCCTTGCACTCCCTTGCAAAGTGATCCATTTGGTTACAGTTGAAACACTTTACTTTGCTTTTGTCCAACCCAAACTTTCCACTGGCTGCATTGCTTGGAAACTTCCTTCCTGTCCTTTTGTAGAACTTCTTGGCTCTATGAGTGAGGAGAGCCATTTGCTGAACTATCTCCATGTATTCCATGTCATCTGGATGGATATAGTCCAGATTTTCAAGGCTGAAGAGAAAGTTGTTTGTGCTTTCATCTGAAGACACAAAGGCTTGTGAAGAGCTTGTCTCTTTGAATGGGCTTCCTTAAGTATAGCTTTCTCTTGGTGTCTCTGGGAAGGTGATGAAAGGACCCTTTTGTGAGTTGTCAGGATAGCATATAAGATGATTTTATGGTTCTATACTATCCCTTTCAACCACATGAAGGGCTGAACTTAGTTGATTGCTGGAGTTATCAGATGAGCCTTGCATGTTCATCTCCATCTGGTATCCACTAAGAATACCATACAACTCTATCAGAGTAAGTGTCTTAAGGTTCTCAGTTCTCTTGATAACAACACATTAATGTGTCCATATTCTAGGAAGAGAGGACATAAACTTTCTCATAATGTCCTAATTCTCAAGAGTCACTCCAACATCCATTAGAGTATTCACAATCTTAACATACCTAAAGTATTGTTGAGTCATGGTTTCACCTGATTTGAAGGTGAAGTTTTCAAACTGCTGCTTCAAGAGATCCTTCTTGTTCTCATTGGCTTCATTTGACCCCTCATACATCAGCTTCAGTGCATCCCATAAATGTTTAGCTGTTTTGCACTTCTTGAAGCCTCTGTATATGGAGTTTAGAAGAGCAGTTTGAAGGGCAGTCATGGCTTTTTGATCAATCTCTATTCTCTTCCTGTCTTCTTTAGAATAGTTAGCCACAACCTTTAGAATCATACCACCTCCAACAGCAGCTGAAGAGGTGCTTGGTATGTAAGGCTTTGTGACAACAGATTCCCACATCCTGGAGTCTTGTGAGTTGATAAACCCTTCCATCCGTTGGCACCAAGTATCAAAGTCTTCAGGAGTGATCAGTGGGGGCTTTGTCATGGTTCCAGTTTCCATATCTGCTTTAGTGATAGCTTCCATTTGAGATGTTATGTATTTTGTGTGTGTGTGAGGGATCTTAAAATGGTGAGATCTTACAATCAAGAGTCTGGAATGCTCTGATACCAATTGCAGGACCATTTAGTGGGGTTGGTCACTTACAACACAAACACACAATGAGCAGAGTTGTTTTAGAACACTTAACAGATCAAATAGGGAACTGATAACACACTAGAATGATACTTAGAACACAAGCAAAATATAAGACAGAACAAACAACAAACAACAAGAAGTATATGGTTTTCAAGAATGTTGTATATTGCTCTCAAGAATGCTGTATATTGCTGTATACTATTTTCGGTAGTTTCATTAGTAGTTGATTTGTTCAACACTTCCGCAACTTCCGATAGAACTCCTAGTAGTGGTTCTTCTTCAATACATGCCTTGGGAGAGGCTTCAAGTCCTAGCACAAGCTCTCTATTTGATGATTCTTCATTAGATCTTTTTCTTTTGAGAGATAGAAATAAAGAAATGTTGGATCTTTTTATTGTTGCCATTCTTCTCTTCCCAAGTTGAACCTTTTGGTTCATCCTCCTCGTCACCCTCCTAGCTTTCATCTCCTTCTCTATTGAGCTGTCATAGACATACCTATCTAGAAGCTCATTTAGTTTGACTTCAGCTTCAGATAGAGGCTTATAATTTTCAGACCATTTAGAAGAGAAAGAAACCATTTAGAAGAGAAAGAGATTGGCTATGCAGTTTGTACTACTTGGTCATCTAATCCTTGGAGAATATCCTCAACTTCTTTTGGATCATTTTACCCTTTTTTGGTATTATCATCTGAGATTCTAGATGACACAAAGTATGTAGAGAAAGGAACATCCAAAAGTTCTTATGGTCCTGAGAGTTGAAGACTTAGGATGATAGATTTTTAAAGGTCATTAGTCTCTTGAACTGATTTAAATTTATGTTCAAGATCCATTGCCCTGACTGCAGATTGCTAAAGAATTATAAGTTGTTGCTCTAAGTAAGTAACTCTTGCATCTTGATGTTGGAAAATCCTGAGTTGAGCTTCCATCTAAGTGACTCTATCTTCTGAAGCCTTCAGTGGACAGTTCTCAAACTCGAAAACTATGGCTTGCTTAACATAACCTTGAAGCCTTTCATTTTCAACTTGTAAGGCATTTACTTTTTGACCAAGCTCAAGGTTATGGGCTATCAATTCATGGATTTGTTACAGACTTCCCTCATCCACAGGTGTGGAATCCTTGGGAGATGAAATCGTAAGCCAAGCCTCTGCACCTTCACCACCAGATGTGGTTTTTTAGCACCCTTGATTCCTCTCCTCAAAGAATGACTACAAAGAGACATTCTCAAGGTGAGTTGACGTGGTTGAGGTCTTAAGTATGTTGTCTCCGTCCTACTAATCAGTTGATAGATCAGCAGTAGAAATAGCCCCTTCAACATTAATTCTTTCCTCCCTAGGATTAATCTCTTCAAATAAAAGATGTAGGTCAGATGCCTTACAAACACATCAGTCTCCACTGTCTGTAGTGTATAGGAAAGGGGGAGACAATGGTCATTCTGAACTGTAGTATGAACATCTTTAGCCTGGTTAATAGACATGTGTATGGGAGATTGAGGAGTTAAGTCTAATGGCCTGGGATATGAAGCAATTCCTAATGAGACTTCTTCCTTAGAAGTTTTCTCAGCTATGTGGGTATCCCTTTTTAGTTTCTCAATAGAGTGCTAGGACTTTGGTTTGGGTCTGCTCAAAAGAAGGAAATAAAACCTTCTTCGTTGAGCTTTGTTTAGGTATGGCTTACAACTTTGACTTGGCTAGGACCCTTGTTTCCAGCCTTGCCCTTTTTAGGGGAGGTGATTTGGGGGCTTGCATTTTCTCGGTAGAAGATGCAGGGGTTCTCTTCTTTTTGTTTTCTTTAGGCTTTGAAGTGGGGGACGTGGGATCATCATTGGAGGGTGTTGCCATGCTACCACCCTGAGGCTTAGTGACCTCAATCATATATGCAAACAGGGGAGTGACCTTCCCAAATTTTTGAATAGTCTTGAACTTTGGGAAAATAGCTTTGTTTAAAGTTCCTAAAGCATAAATAACTCCTTCAGTTTTAAGTTTGTTACCCAATTCTTCTTTTAAAATCTGTTGAATGAATCCAGGGTACATTAAAACTTTAATTTTATAGCATCAGTTATATTTTTACAAAGGTTTTGAAAAATAAAGTTTGAGAAATCATAACTCTGCTGTTTGACAAGCCCATGGATATCCCCTACTAAATCCAATGGTACTTGATCCCATCTTCTCAACTTGTTTGAAAAGCAGTATAAAAATATATATGAATAATGATTATCTAGTTGTGATATACTAGTGATTTAGAGAAAGTGGATGTTGGGAGAGGTCCTTCAGATCCCATCTCCTTGCAACTAGCACTCACCACCTCTTTGGAGAATGAAGATTCACCATTTGCATCATTCAATTGTAGATGTTATCAAATTTTTGCACAGGAGATGTTGATGTTCTGTCCTTGCACCGTTGCTGTGAGGACTTTTAATCCATGTTCTATCTGAATAGAACACGTATTCTAGAATCCTCGAATATGTGACTCATAAATCATCATGTTTATAGAGATTGCAAAAGCATAATTGCTATTGCGTAGGGTTGAAAAACTAGATCGTAGACGGGATCACCAATGGGTTCAAGTGATACGGTGATGTTGTGATTCGATCTGAACTCTAGGTTTTGAGTGACCATGGAAAGATTTTGAAGTTAAATTTTTGTAGGGTTTAAGAGATGTGAAAGTTTTGAGTGATTTTGCTTTCAAACGAAGATTGGAGATTACAATGGTGGGAAAAGTTCAGTTATTACGATTTGTGGATAATATATAATAGTGCTATTTTAAACTTTCTACCATCATAACTGTAAAATCCGACAACTTGTGATTATGGAACAGTCTTTTTAGGCAACTACAACGACACCACTATGTGTCAGTAGATAAAAGTGGGTACTACCAGATCTTTTTAAAAGACACATGCCGAAGTCATTCTATCTGCCGAATTGCACTTATCTGTCAATTTGCGATACTAGGCAGAAACCCCGTTTTATCCATTTTAGTTATCAACAAAACATTTTACATAATTTTTATCAGATATCATTATGTAAATCATTTAGTTATTCAAAGTTTATCATCTCAATAGCTGATATAAGATATTTAAATCATATTTCATCAAATGCTTTTGTTAAAAGATTTGTATATTGTTCATTTGTATGGACCTTAATTAATTTAATTATTTTCTCTTCTACATAATCTCTATTGAAATGATACCTGCTATAAATATGCTTTGTCTTTGAATGCTTAACTAGATTGTTAGTGATTGAGATGACACTATTGTTGTCAATTTGAAATGGAGTATTCATGAAGGTTACTTAATAGTCTCTAAGTTGAGTTTGAATTCATAGCACCTGAGCATAATAACTAGATGCAGCAATGTACCCTGCTTCAGTAGTTGATGTAGACACATATGCTTTCTTCTTGCATTGCCATGAGACCAATCTTCCCCCTCGAAATTGACATCCTCTTGATGTGGACTTTTTGTTGATGTTGCATCCTCCTTAATCACTATATATATTCATAGAGATTGAAGTAAGCAACCTTAGGATATCATAATCCCAACTTAGGTTCCCCTTTTAGATACTATAAAATTTTCTTGGTAGCCATTAGATGCGACTCTTTTGGAGAAGCTTGAAATCTTGAACACAAGTATGTGGCAAACATGATACCTGGTCTGCTGGCTATAAGGTACATGAGAGATCCAATGATGGCTTTGCATTGTTGCTGATCAACTGCTTCCCTCTCAAGATCAGGAGATAATGAACATTTCTTAGACATAGGGTGTTTTGCAGCCTTAGTATCAGTAGCTTAGAATCTCACTAAGATGTCTTAAACATACTTGGATTAATTTATGAAAATGCCATCAGATGTTTGTTTCACTTGCAGCCCTAGAAAGTAAGTGAGTTCTCCCATTGGAGTCATTTCAAACTTTGACTTCATGAGACTTTCAAAAGCCTTGCACAAGCTTTCATTTGTAGACCCAAACATGATATCATCCACATATACTTCTAAAATGATATCTAGATCAAATTTTTTTGATGAATAGAGTTTTATCTATAGATCCTCTAGTGTATCCATTTTGCATAAGAAAGGTAGAGAGTGTCTCATACCATTTTCTTGGAGTTGATTAAGACCATAAAGGGTTTTATCAAGTTTGCATACAAAATCTGGATACTTGTGATCTTCAAAGCCATGAGGTTGGCAGACATAAACTTCTTCATCAAGCTCACCATAGAGGAATGCACTCTTGACATCCATTTGGACCACTTTGAAGTCTTTGGAGGCAGCAAATGCTAGAAAAATTCCGATTACTTCAAGCCTGGCCACAGGAGCAAAGACTTCATCATAACCAATCCCTTCTTCTTATGTGTACCCTTATACACTAAGTTTGTCTTTGTTATTGATAACAATGCCTTTATCATCCTTTTTATTTCTAAACACCCATTTGGTTACTATTATAGTCTTCCCCTTAAGAAGTGCACATAGTTCCAGAGCTTTTGTATAGCAAACTAAAGAAGCTTCTTTTGCATGAAGACAAATAAATGTTTGCTTCATTCACCCTACTTCTTGTCTTGACATCAACATCAACATTGCTAATAACATTCTCAACTGGATGCTCTTTATAAATTCTTAGTCTTGGGATAACTTGGAGTTGTTGATATAGATCAAAACTAAGAAGTTTGTTTCAGGATGTTGGGTAGATGGATTGACTGATTGAACTACCGAATTGACTCCTTCTTAAGCATTTGTCACACTTGGTTTCTTTTCAAGAGATTATGTAGTACCATAATGATCATGAGACTCCTCATCTAATGAGTCATCATGAGCAATTTATGGTTGACCCATATTGTTTATAGTACTACCATGTCACACCCTCAAAATCCACGTGCGGAGTTTTACCGTGAGGTGTGTGAACAAACCAGGATCACAGTCAATAGTTACTGAGAACGACTCTATATACCATAACTAAAATAAAATCAACCAAAGTACAAACTTTAAACTGTGCGGAAGCGTTTTGCAAAACAACCCAAAGAAATAAAAGTGTATACTATGGCAAAACAAGTGCCAACCCAAAAGAAATAAACATTAACCATTAAATGATAAAAATGTCTTGAAAACCGAGTCTTAGTATGCAAGTGAACCATGGAGTGCTCCTAAAGACAAGCAACTAATGACCTGAGAATAGCATACTAAAATGTCAACACGATGGTTGGTGAGTTCAAGAGTTGATATTCAAACATAAACAGTTTAATAATAGCGATATACAAGTAGTGCATTGTAACAGATAGCTAGTCCATTAACAATAAATATTAATGCATAGTGATTTTGCAATTGAAGCTGACTGTGTTATGTTGTTGCCTCCTGTCACGACTCAACAGGTCGTGACAATGTTCAATAGGACAAATTGCACCCGGTTGACCTCGAGTCACACAGGTGGGGCTCGTCAGACCCAGTAGTACTACCCAAGTTTTCCCGCTATTCAATATTAACAATTCGAAAGTGTGAGGACTTTCCCATGATAAACAACACTATATTAATGTTATGCAAAACTAAAATATATAAAAAGCGTTTGTAGTTTACCGGTGTGCTATCTCCCCCAAAAGAGATTAAATAAAGAGTGGGGCATGAACTCACCTGGTATGCGTATAGATACCTAGAGTTTGACTTGACTGACAAAGTGGACAGACAACCCTCAGAGGTTACCTAGATCATATAAGTATATGAGTACGTGCAATAGAGAACATGTGAAACCCTAAGTACACTACAACCAAAGACTCAAGGTTTCAGAAAAATAAATACATTTGACTCAGCTGACCCGTTTGACCCGTTGGTGACTTTATGTGTTTTAAACCATTTAAGCAATCATACACATATATCATACATGTTTAACATTCAAATGGTTCATATGTATGCTACATTATCCAGGTGTATCACATAGATCATTCATACAACCAAGTATCATACAAGTCATGCGAATCTAGAACATTAACATGTCCACTAGTTATAACATAATTAACATGTCACACAAAGATCAAATCACGCACCACATGCCATGTGAAGCCACTCACGACTTCACACCCTAAACCCTGCCAATCCTACTAAGTAGGGGCCTCAGATTCGCACGCGTGTATGATGATCACATTCACATTCACTAACCATTTTCATACATTCAACATACATCACAACAATCAATTTCCAGTCCCAAGCATGATGTCTTAACTACTAATCAACATCAATATCATACATGATCATCAAGGTCCTAACACCACTCATGATTATCCAAACATCTCATACAACTATATTAACATGTTCCAACCACATTAGAATTCATCCACGAACTTACTAACATGCTCCTAACATCTCAAACATGATCAAACTATCATCTTTCACATTTTGCATAAATAAAGTTTCCCTTTTGGGAAAGCACATCCCAAAATCTATCAACATCCTATGCATTCATGAATTCATTAATAATATACCAATTCAAGTTCATATCAACATCTAAGCATGATCAACAACATCCAAACATCATAACTCAACAATTCATATCCTAAAAAGTTACTATCTTTAGTAATGTATGAACTATAACATGTGTTCTTGAATTCCCAATGCTCACAACAACAATCTAACATCTAATCATCACCATGAACATATCCATAACATCAATTCATCAATAATTCAACATTACATGCAAAATAAAGTTACTATTCTTAGTAACCTATGAACATCAACATCAATTCATCAATTTCTTGTAAAATCAATGTAACCTAGCATCCATACAACCTATTTACCATCAAACATTCATCAAACAATCATCATTCATCCATAATTCTATCAACTTTCAAATTAGGGTTTGCTTCAAGTTATAGTTCATGATTAATCCACTAAAACTACACAATTCATGCATAATCAACGTTAACTAACATGTATACAATCTAACTAACGTATTAACAACATCAAACAACATCCAATTCGACTCCATGAACACCAATTTCGCAACTAGGGTTCGGCCATCATGAACAACTCACAAAAACTTGAAAAATCTAACCTTTAAACACAAGTTAACTTGCAATTGATGATTCCCACGAGTTGTATGCCTTGAAATCGATCCAAACCAATGCTTGCTTGATGATTCTAGGCTGAATTCGAATGGGAGAGGGGTGTGGGATGAAGCTCACGGCCGCAAATGGGGTGGGGGCTAGGGTTTAGTGTTTTGTTTATTTTAATTTTGCATATTTACAACTTAAACCCTTGTGTTTTGCGTTTTATAAAAAGGCACTCTTTTAAACACTTTTTAAATGGTTTTTAACTACAATAATAAACATATAACTCATGGTAACAATTATATGTTTTATCTTTATAAAACACGAACATACGAATTACTACACACGTTTCCACGTTACGCGATTAATTGCCAATTAACATATAAAACACACAAACAAATAAGCATAATACAATAATCACATAACCAGTTAAATTATCAATAATTTAACATTGCTAATTATTATTAGGTCACCAACGTTAAACGACAACTAGTGTGTGTTTACGACACGTGTATGCAAGACTTAACGGAACTAACGGAGTTTGATAACGGAAATTTACCGGATGTCACATACCATCTACTTCTCCTGAATATGGCTGAACTATATTAGTAGATAACCTGTCGTGACTAAGACCCTGTGGTAGATCAACCCTGTAATATTTAGCATTTGGGACTTGTATGTCTGCTGGTCTAATAGAAGAGTCTCCTGAAACATTCTTAATCAAATGGTTAAAATGCATTTATGAATCCATTTAGATCAAACATCCAACTTGTGGTATTTCTAACATTGTTTGATGAACTTTCATTAAATATGACATATTAATATTCTTTAATAGTGTGATCAACTTAGTTGTATACTCTATAAGCCTTAGCTTGTGATAAGTATTCTATAAATAACCCATCTACTGCTTTCTTAGCAAATTTGAATAAATGATCATTGGTATTTAAAAGGGTGCATGGACATCAAAAAGGTCTTAGGAACCCTATGAATGGTCTTCTATTATGTCACAATTCATAAAAGGTTTTTCCATGTGTTTTAACTATCAATACCCTGTTCTGAACATAACATGTAGTGCTAACTGCTTCAGCCTACAATGTTATAAGAAGTTTGGAGTCAGACAACATGGTCCTTGTAGCCTTAACAAGTGTCAGATTTCTCCTTTTAGCTACTCTATTTTGCTGAGGAGTAATAGGAGCACCATATTGCCTTACAATGTCTTTGGATTAAAAAGAAACAAGGGTGTGATTTTTGAATTCAATGCCCTGGTCACAAATAATTATTTTAACCTTTTAAGCAATTTGGTTCTCAATTTTAATAATAAATGATTTTAATAATTCATTAGTTTATATTTAGTTTTTAAAAAGAAAACTCAAGTGAATCTTGTAAAATCATCTATTATTATCAAACAATATGATTTTTTTTTCAAACTCTTTACACCTGTTGGCCCAAACAAGTCCATGTGTAACAAATATAAAGGAGTTGTGACTTAATTTAATTCTTTGGACTTGTGAGAATATATGTTTTACTATCCCTATTGACAGGCAACACAATGATCAGCACATGCAAACTCCTTGTTTGGTAGTCCTATGACTAACCCATTCCAAACTAGTTTACATGTGCTAATGTTTTGTGTCAAAGGGAGAATTCATTTATTGAAGCTTTAGAAATAAAACATGATACATTTCCTGAAGATGATGCATTCTGTATGTTGAGCATGTACATATTGTCCTTATTGGGAGCTCTTAAAAGTATTTCATCATATTAAATCTCAAATCCATAAGATAGAAAAATACAATCATGGTCTATGAAAAGAGTGTTGTGTTTTTTATCCATAGCTGAGAAACACTCGGGAAATTATAGTTTAACTCTTTCACATAGTTCACCTCATCAATGCTTACCTTGCCATTGTTGGCTGTCTCCCTATTAGTAATGTATCCTCCTTTAGTATCACATCCAAAGGCAACAGATCCACCATCATATGTTTCTATATTCTACGGGCATGATCTGCCACTTGTCATGTACCGGTAGCATCTACTAACCATAATCCACAAGTTTGTTTTGGTCCACGGATAATACTACACATAAAAAATTGTTTAATGATGAATGGGGACCCAATCTTTTTTAGTCTTGGGTCTTTCAATCTTCAGTAGTTGTTTTTCAATGATAAATCCTGAGGGGGAGCATTTTGGTTTTGGGTCATCTAAGGATTCGGAAAATGTCTTTGGCTTCCGGTCATTTCTTTTGACTTTGCTTGATACTCTGACATCATCCTTCTTATGATGACCTCCATAAGATTTTAGATATGGTGAAGGTTTCCCAAAAGTCTTCTTCTTCTTCAAGTTTGCAGCTACTAATTTGTTCGGCAGATCCTTCAGAGGTGCTGACTTTGTCTTGGAATCAGCTCTTAAGGTGCATGGCTTCATAACAGCTTTCTGAACACCATCATTTCCTTTTGATGGTTGCTCGACAGCTACAGACTTTTTTTAGGCGCATGGCTTCAGCACTTAAGGCGCAGATTGTATTGACGGTTTTTTGGCTAAGTGACTATCTTCCCCACACATTAAGCATGTGATCATCACCTGTTTTTCAGCTGACTTGATCTTCCTTCTAAGCTCTTGTAGCTCCTTCTTCATCTCCTCTTTCTTGACTCTTCTGATCAGCTCATGATTAAATAAATCTTCTACTTTTACCTTATTTCAGAAGATTTCATCAGTTGATTTTTCTCAACTCCACCCATCTTTTTTTTATCTGGTAATCAACATGGGTGGTTAAATCTATCACCTTTTTTGGGAATCTTTTGTTGTGGATCTTTACTTCTTCAAAAGTAGACTTCTGGATATATAGATGGGGTCTTACTTCTGAAGAGTTTGAGGTTCCTTCACCGTATCTTTTGTTGTCAATCTTTTTGTTGTAGTTGTGCTTTGGTGGAAGCTTTGTCTTGATGGATGGGTTTGACTCAGCAAGCAACTTGTTGACTTCAGCAAATTGCTTTTCTTTGACAAACTGCATCTTTGGAATCACATCCTTCTTTGCCTTAGCGTTGAGTTCTTCCCTCCTATTCTTCCTTTCTTCCCCTTCCTTTTCTCTTTTCTCTTCTTTTTCATCTACTTCTTTAACTACTCCCTCTTTTTCTTCCATCTCTATTGTCTCAACTTTTTCAACAGATGACCTTGTATAGGTTGGTTCAGTAGATACTTTCTTCTTTACCTCTAGAATGCACTTAGGGATATATGTGGGAGTGTATGTCATTGGTGGTTCTACATTATTATACCCTAAACATGTCTTGGTTTGATACAACTATTGGGAGTTTTTAGTAAAAGCAAGCAATTTTTAAAATTTTTTAGTTTAAACATTAAATTTATCAACAATATTTTAGCTATAGTTAAATCATATTATGCTGATTTCAATCTGCTTAAGAGATCATCAATTTGGGTCTCCAAGTTGGTTTGTTCATGTTTTAGTTGTGAAACAATCTTTTTTAGCTTTATTATTGTTTCTTTTTTAGTTTGATCATTTTTCTTAAGATATATTTTAAGAAAATTAATTGATTCAACATCCTTCATGTGATCCAAATTGTGATTTACAAGTTTACCTTAGCAATGCATTCAGGTGTACAACATGGTTAAAAATTACCCGAGGTAAGGAGGTTGAGCTTCTAGCCATCAGTGCATTGTTAATATGAGTGATATCTTCTACTTGAATGCTCCAATCAATCACCTATTCTCCTTAGGCTACAGCTGTTGTACGTCTTTGGCTAGAAGAAGTAAAGGGACTTTTATAGGTTGGGGGTTGTTTGAAGTTTGATGAACTTAGGAGAGATAGGTTTGACTTAGGTACTTTACATACTTTGACAAAGTGTCTGAGCTAGTTGCAGTTGAAACACTTTACTTTGCTTATGTCAAACCCAAAACCTGATCTTCTCTATCTTAGGAACTTTCTTCCAATTTTCTACTTAAATTGCTTAGCTTTGAAGGAGATCATGGCTATCTAATAGTTAATGTCCATCTCCTCAAGATCATCTGGATGAAAGCATTCCTGATCTTCTTCAGAAAGTTGGAAGAAGTTGGCTTGCTTATTTCATCTACTAAAAGATAGTGATGGCTGAGATTTAGCTATTGGAGATTCAAGATAAGTGATCATTGGTACTTGATGATTCACCATAGGAATTTGGTAGGCTTGGGAGTTGGAGTGGGAGTGAAAAGGTCCATAAATAGGTTCCATAAGAGCTAATAACTTTGAGGAGTTTAAAGATCTGGCAAGTGATTCTTCATCTGCATCCATTTCCATTTGATAAGCACTGAGGATGCCATATAACTTTGTCTTCAGTTTTTCAGTTCTTCTGATGGACACTATGTAAACTATCCATGTCGTGGGTAGGGACGTTAAGAACTTTCTAAGAACATCACTATTCTCCATCTTCACTCCAACTTCATTTAGTGAGTCTAGCAGCTCAACATATCTGAGATATGTTACATTCATGATTTTCCCTTGTGAAACCAAATTTTTCGAACTTTTGCTACAAGAAATCTCTATTGTTCTCCTTCATGTCTTCAATTCCTTCAAATCTGGCCTTCACTACTTCCCACAACTTTTGTGCAATTGTGAATTTCTTGAAGCCGTGGATGATGTTGTTTGATATGCTCATTTAATTAGCCACATAGCCTATGAATCCACATCCATCTTCTTCAAATCTTTATCTAAGTACTTTGTGTGATCTTTAGGAATCATGACTCTATCTTCACCAACAGCTTGAACCATGGGGACATATGGTCCATTCAAAATAGATAGCCAAAATTTCAGATCTTGATTTCTTAGAAAATGTCCCATTTGGATTTTTCAAGTATCATAGTCATGTGATATGAACATGGGGGGTTTGGTTTGAGTTACATTCTCCAAGTCATGCTTATTTGAGATGGCTACAACAGTTATTTTGAAAGGATAGAGGGTTATGAAGGAGTGTGGTGTGTGATATTATGATTAGAAGAAAAATAAGTGATTTGTTGAAAGGTAACTTTAAGAAAATCAAGAGCCAAAGCTTTGATGCCACTTGTTGGATTGGGTATTATTGATAAACAAGACTTTTCTTTTTTGATCAGTGATTAACAAATATGGAATCAAAGTTAACTACTTAGTAACAAACATAAATACTTTGATTAAAGATAAATACACATGTTGTTCTTTCCAAGTATTCACTTGATTAATCAAAACTGTAAGGGTTACATTTACAGGCTAATGCAACCAAAAAGCTCTCAACATGCACATGTGAAGTACATAGAAAGTTAGTTCGGAAGATTTGATATAACTCAAGGAATTTCACTATGTATCAAATCTTCCGAAGCCAAAAGACCAAATCTTCAGAAGCCAAAGATGAAGTCTTTCGAAGGTTCAAGACAAAGTCTTCCGAAGCCAAGAGACTGATTTCTTCCGAAGACAGAGAATACATGTTTTTTCTGACTTATTTTTGACACATCTGAACCACATTCTGCTGCCATCTATGAAGGCTCACCCACTTACCTAATTTGGTGAAAAGTCCATACTTTTGTCAACTTTAGATTAAGGTCTTAGAGTCTGTAAATTTCTATTTTGTAATTTATCCTTTTTGTATTAGATAAGGATGTGAGCTATGTTATGTCATAGTCACTAGTCAAATGAAAATCAACTTTTTAACTTTACATTGATCTTGTTGTCTAGATTAGTGTTTTCAGCTAGCGTTCAAAGTATGGCCGACTGTTGGATGTAATATAAAGTATCTCAAGTACATATCATTTGATTTAAGCTTTTTGTAAAAGGAACTTGAGAGCAATCTACATCATTATTGAAAAACCATATTATTGTGTTCTTTCTAAGCAAGTTCCCTATTTGATCTGTTAAGGGTTTTAAGTCTCTCCAAACACTATGAAACTATTGTATTGACCCCCTTCATCGGTCCTACAATTGGTATCAAAGCATTTCAGGCTATTGATTGTAAGATATCACCATCTTAGATCTTTTCAATTTCACAAAACACTTACCAGCTCAAATGGCAGCTCTCACAAAGGCTGACTTGGAATCGGTACCATGACAAAATCTCCACTGATCACTCCTGATAACTTTGCTACTTGGTGCCAACGTATGGAAGGGTTCATCAAGTCTTAAGATAGCAGGATGTGGAGATCTTTTGTCAAAGGACCTCACATCCCAAGCACCTCTTCAGCCACTGCTGGAGGTAGGATGATTCCTAAGGAAATGGCTGACTATTCTGAGAAAGATTGGAAAAAGATTAACATAGATTAAAAGGCCATGATCACTCTCCAAGCTGCTCTTCCAAACTCAATATACAGAGGCTTCAAGATATGAAAAACTACTAAGTAGCTGTGGGATGCACTAAACCTAAAGAAAACAAGAAGGACCTCATGAAGCAGAAGTTTGAGAACTTTGCCCGTAAGACAAGTGAAACTACTCAACAATACTTTAGGTATGTTGAGATTGTAGATACTCTCATGGATGTTGGAGTTAAGCTTAAGAATAGAGACATTGTGAGGAAATTCATGTTCTCTCTTTCAATACAATGGACTCACTACTGTGTGACCATTAAAAGAACTGAAAGCCTCTCCACCCTTACTCCCACAGGTCTATATGGTATCTTTAGTGGCTACCAGATGGGGATGAACATGCAGAATCCATCAAGCAGCTCTTCCAGATATCAATAGAGTTCAGCCTCTATGTGGTTGAAAGGGATAGTAGAGGACCACAACCTCATCTTATCTACTACCCTAACAACTCACAAAAGGGCCCTTTCATCACCTTAACTGAGACACCAAGGGAGAGCTACATCGAAGGAGGCCCATTCGAAGAGACAAACTCATCTCAAGCATTTGTGTCTGTTAATGAAAGTTGTGCCAACTTTCTCTTCACCCTTGAAGACTTGGATTGCATCCATCCAGATGACCTGGAGTATATGGAGATAGTCCAGCAAATGGCTCTTCTCACTCATAGAGTTTTGAAGTTCTACAAGAGAACCGGAAGAAAGTTTCCCAACAATGTAACCGGTGGAAAGTTTGGAGTGGATAAAAGCAAAGTGAAGTGTTACAACTGTAACCAGATAGGACACTTTGCTAGGGAGTGCAAGGCACCAAGGACTAATGGTGGCCAAGCATAATCTAGGCCTAACTACACTGATGCTACTCCTAGATCTAAGAAGCCAAGCCAATGAAAACAACAAGCTGATGTTGTTGTTGAAGAAGAAGGCTTTAACTAGAGCTTTTAGGTAGAGGATGTTTCTCCCAACCAAGAAGTGATGGTTGATCATGAAGAAGCCAATGTATTAGAATATCTCTGTACTCCTGAATACATTTCTAAAGTAAACATGTATATGTCCTATAACCTGTAAATAAGATCTAACCTTAAGTCCTTCAATATTTTAAAAGCTGATTTCAAAAGAGTTGAAAATAACTATAAACTTCAAATAGAAGAATTAGAGAAAATAATTTTGACTCTTAAGCATGAGCACACAAACTATAGGGCTCCAATCAAAGATCTTATTGCCAAGTTAACTAAATGTTAGGTTGAGCTTACGATCAGCAAAACCAGGGTAGAAAAGTGTGTTCTTGAAGAAGAAACCTTCAAGAATATGCATGAAAAGATTTTTTATCAGAACATGTAGGGATTGGGTTCAAGGGAGATAGCTCCTCCACACACATTATTATCTGTAACATCTCCAAGGTGTGAAACTTGTCAAGATGAGCTGTCCCTCATAGATCCTATCCATGAAGAGGATGAATATGAAAAGGAGATAGTGAAGGATGAATCTATAGTGAGTGAGAAGGATCATTCTAAGAAGTGTCACTATGCTCGTGGAAAGAAGAAGGAATCAAGGATGACAAGTCTACTAGGAAGAAATTGATTAGGGCAACCAAAAGAAAATCAAAGAAAACCTAAGAGATCAAGACCACTTTCAACTCCAAGCAAAAACAAGTATTTATTTCTGTTGGATTTAAAGTGGTAAAGACTCAAGACTTAACTATGGACTCTAGTACCAAGGGTCCTAGTTCATGTCCAAATCATCCTGGTCAAGAGAAAAAGGTTGACCAAATATGCACCACTACTGCACAACCTAAACCATCTAGTTCCAAGAGCAAGCCTCACCCTAAGAAATCTGATGTATCATCTATGAAGATGAAGAAGAAAGTGGAAAGAGATCAAGCTTAGCCTTTACTCAGAAGAAGACTCTCAAAAGTATGCCAACCGAATGCATCATGTGGGGTGGTACCTCTCAATTTGCTAAGGATTGCATCTACAATCCAAAGAGTACCATCCATATGACTAGGAAGAAAACTTCTGAGAAGAAAAAGAAAAAATAGCTTCGGAATGAAAATCTTTTCCTTTCGGAAGCTCCAAAGTGAAGAAGAAGATAGGTGGAAAATTACCTTCGGAAGAAAATTCAGTCTTGAAAGAAAGGAATGCTTCCAAAGTATTGAAGTCTACTAAAGTGGATGCAAAAGCTTCCGAAGGTCCAATCTACAAAACTTCTAAAGTTATCAAAACTTCCAAAGTATTGAGGGTCAAGTCTAATCTTCCAAAGATGGTGTGGAAGATTAAGGAAGGCCACGTGCTTAAAAATTCTTCATCAACTACAGAAAATGATCCTCGGAGGTTGCATATAGGATCAATAACTGTCGAACTATCTTCAGTTCACTTAACAAGACCAAGACCAACAAGGTTTGGGTATCCAAATGTAACTAACCATCTTTTTTGTACAGGAACAACTGAATACCAAAGGAAATATATGGATCATTGATAGTGATTGTTTCAGGAACATGACAAGCAATGGCTCTTTGCTTCAGAACTTTAAAAAGTAATTGATGGAAGGCCAGTTGCTTTTGGTGGAGAATCAGAGGGTTAAATTACTGGAAGTGGCAGAGTAACAAATGGTAAGCTCAACATTGAGAAGGTAAACTATGTTAAGGAGCTTGGGCACAATCTCTTGAGTGTATCTCAATTTTGTGACCAGAGACATAACATGCTCTTTACTGAGCATGAGTGCATTGTTCTCAAGCTCGAGGTGGTCGTTCCTCAAGAGCATATCCTACTCAGAGCCCCTAGGAAAGACATGTACAAGATAGATTTGCAGGAAACATCCACATCAGAAGAAGTTTCTTGCTTTCTATCTAAAGCCAATAGTGATAAGTCTTGCCTCTAGCATATAAGAATGTGCCATGTAAACTTTAAGAACATGAATAAATTAATTAAGAATGATTTGCTAACTAGAATGCCAAAGAAAGAGTTTAAAAGTGATGACTACTATGTTGCATGTCTGTAAGGGAAGCAACACAAAGTGTCTCACAAGCCAAATGAAAAGAACTCCATCACTACTCCCCTACACTTATTGTATATGGATCTCTTTAGCCCCACCGGTGTAATGAGTTTAGAAAGAAATTCATATTACCTACTAATCAAGATAACTTTACAAGATACCCTTGGGTCTTATTTCTTAAAACTAAGGATGAGACCCCGAAGATCTTGAAGAACTTCATTTTGAAAATTGAGAATCAATGTGATCACAAGGTCAAAATCATAAGATATGATTAAGGAACCAAATTCAAGAATTAAATCCTTGATACATTTTATGATAAAAAGGTATTTCAAGACATTGGTCATTGGTATATTAAGGTCCATACTTTTGTCAACTGTAGATTAAGGTCATTGGTCTGTGACTTTCTACCTTTATACCTTTTATCCTTTTTGTAATATATTAGGATGTGAGCTATGGCATGTCATAGTCACAAGTCAAAAGGCAATTTGCCTTTTAACTATACATTGATCTTGTTGTCTAGATTAGTGTTTCCAGTTGGCTTTCGAAGTATAGTTGGCTGTATGATGTAGTATAAAGTATCTCAAGTGGCAGCTCTTAACTATACATTGTAAGATCTCACCATCTTAAATCCCTTCAGTTTCACAAAACACTTAACAACTCAAACAACAGCTCTTACCAAGGCTGACATGGAAACCGGTACTATGATAAAATGTACACTAATCACTCTTAATGACTTTGATACTTGGTGCCAAAGAATGGAAGTCTTCATCAAGTCTCAAGACAGCAGGATATGGGGATCTGTTGTCTCAGTACCTCATATACCATGCACCACTTCAACTGCTGCTGCTGCTGGTGGCATGATACCAAATGAAGTGGCTGACTACTCAGAGGAATACTGGAAGAAGATCGATGTAGATCAGAAAGCCATGACTGCCCTCCAAACTGCTCTTCCAAACTCTATCTACAAAGGCTTCAAGAATTGCAAAACTACTAAGCAACTATGGGATGCACTAAAGCTTATGTATGAGGGGTCTATTAAAGCAAAAGAGAACAAGAAAGACCTCTTGAAGCAGAAGTTTGAGAACTTCACCTACAAGACAGGTGAAACCATGACTCAACAATATTTCAGGTATGTTGAGATTGTGGATACTCTAATGGTTGTTGGAGTAACTCTTGAGAACAGGGACAATATGAGGAATTCATGTCCTCTCTTCCTAGATAATGGACACACTATTGTGTGGTCATTAATAGGACCAAAAATCTCAAGACCCTTACTCTCATTGAGTTGTATGGTATCCTCAGTGGATACCAGATGGAGATGAACATGCAAAATCCATCTGGCAACTCTAACAAATCAGCAGAGTTTAGCCCTTCATATGGTTGAAAGGGATTGCAGAGAACCATAACATTATCTTATCTATTACCTTGAAAACTCACAAAAGGGTCATTTCATCACATTCCCAGAGACACCAAAGGAGAGCTACTTCCAAGGAAAACCATTCCAAGAGACAAGCTCTTCTCAAGCCTTTGTGTCTACTGATGAAAGCAGTGGCAACTTTCTCTTCGCTCTTGAAGATTTGGACTGTATCCATCCAGATGATCTGGAGTACATGAAGATAGTCTAGCAGATGGCTCTTCTCACTCATCGAGCCAAGAAGTTCTACAAGAGCATTGGTAGGAAGCTTCCCAACAATGCAACTAATGGAAAGTTTGGGTTGGATAAAAGCAAAATGAAGTGTTACAACTGTAACCAAATAGGACACTTTGCTAGGAAGTGAAAGGCACCAAGGAAAAATGGTGGCCAAGCACAATCCAGACCAAACTACACTGATAACGCTCTACAGACTGAGAAGCGCAAGCAGCAAGCTGCAGTTGCTGTTGAAGAAGGAGGCTTTGAGTGGAGTTTTCAAGTTAAAGATGCATCTCCAAACCAAGCACTGATGGCTAATCATGAAGAAGCCAACACATTGGAACATCTTTGTACTCCTGAATGTATTGCTAAAGTTAATAGATATAGGTCGTATAACTTGGAGATGAGATCTGACCTTGAGTCCTTAAACATCTTAAAAGCTGATTTTAAAAGAGCTGAAAATGATTACAAACTTAAGATAGAAGATCTAGAGAAAACCATTTTAACTTTTCAGCATGAACACACCAACTCAGGACTCAAATCATAGATCTCATTACCAAGTTAATTGAATGACAGGCTGATCTTGTGATCAGCAAGGCCAGGGTAGAAAAATATGTTCCTGAAGAATAGACCTTTAAGAACATAATATCCTCATCCTTGCATGGAAAGATTTGTTATCATAATAAGCAGGGACTAGGATCTACTGGGATAGATCCTCCACACACTTTACTATCTGTAAGATCTACAAGGTGTGAAACTTGTCAAGATGAGCTTCCCCTCAAAGACCTAATTCAAGAAGAGGAGATAATGAATGATGGATCTAAGGTGAGTGAAGAATATCATCCTAAGAAGGGTCATTATTCTCCTGAGGAGAGGTAAGAACCAGGGATGACCAAGTCAAGAAGGAAAAAATTGTTCAGAGCAGCCAAGAGAAGATCAAAGAAGGCTTAAGAGATCAAGGTCACCTTCAACCAAGCAGAAACAAGTCTTTATCTTTGAAGGATTTGATATGGTAAAGGCTGAAGACTTGACTATGGATGATAGTACCAGGACTTCTAGTTCATGTCTAACTCATCCTGGTGAAGAAAAGAAGGCTAATCAGTTGTGCACCACTGCTACACAACCTGAACCATCTAGTTCCAAGACCAAGTCTCACCCTAAGAAGCCTACTGCATCATCTAAGATGAAGATGGAAGTGAAAAGTGATCAAGCTCAGCCTTTTATTTAAATGAAAACTCTCAAAAGGAAGCTAGTAGATTACATCATGAGTGGTAGTACTTCTCATCTTGCTAAGGATTGCCTGTACAATCCCAAAAGTGCTATCCATATTACCAAGAAGAAAACTTCTGAGAAGAAGAAGAAGAAGATAGCTTCAAAAGGAAAGCCTTTTCCTTTCGGAAGCTTTAAAGTGAAGAAGAAGAAAAGTGAAAACTTGACTTTAGAAGAAAATTTGGTCTCAAAAGAAAGTAATGCTTCCGAAGCACTAAAGTCTGCTGTAGTGGATGCAAACTCTTCCAAAGGTCTAGTCTTCAAAACTTTCAAAGCTATCAAATCTTTCAAAGTATTGAAGGTCAAGTCTAATCTTCCAAAATATTGTGAAACATAAAGGAAGACCATGTGACTGAAAGTTCTTCATCAACAACAGCAAATGATCCTCAAAGCCTGAATATAGGATCAATCATTGTCTTCAGCTCACTTTGACAAGCCTAAGACCAATAAGGCTTGGGTTTTAAAATGTAACTAACCATCTCTTTCTTGTGCAGAAACAGTTAAAGACCAAGAGGAATGTATGGATCATTGATAGTGGTTGTTCCTGGCACATGACATGCAATGGCTTTTTGCTTTAAAACTTTGAGAAAATTGATAGAGGGCCAATTGCTTTGGTGGAGATTCAGGTGGTTACATTACTAGAAAGGGCATGGTCACAAATGGTAAGCTCAACATTGAGAAGGTAAACTTTGTCAAGGAGCTTGGGTATAATCTACTGAGTGTATCCTAATTTTGTGATCAGAGACACAACATGCACTTCACTAAGCATGAGTGCATTGATTTCAAGCTCGAGGTGGTCATTACCGAAGAGCATATCCTGCTTAGAGCCCCCAGGAAAGGGAACATGTACAAGATGGATTTGCAGGAAACATTCCTTCAGGAGAAGTTTCTTGCTTTTTATCTAAAGCAAATAATGATAAATCTTTTCTCTGTCATAAAAGAATATGCCATGTAAACTTTAATAACATGAATAAATTAATTAAGAATGATTTGATAATTGGAATGCCAAAAAAAGAGTTTACAAGTGATGACCATTGTGTTGTATATCTGAAAGGGAAGCAACACAAAGTGTCTCATAAGCCAAAGGAAAGAAACTCTATCACTACACCCCCTACATTTATTACACATGGATCTCTTTGGCCCCACCAGTGTAATGAGTCTAGGAAGGAGCTCATATTGTTTGGTGATCATAGATGATTTTACAAGATTCACTTGGGTCTTCTTCCTTAGAACTAAGGATGAGTCTCCTGAGATCTTGAAGAATTTCATTCTAAAAATTGAGAATCAATATGATCACAAGGCCAAAACCATAGATGTGATCAAGGAACTAAATTCAAGAACCAAATGCTTGATACCTTTTGTGATGAAAAAGGTATTACAAGACAATATAGTGCTCACAGGACTACTTAGCAAATTGGTGTTGCTGAGAGGAGAAACATGACACTTATTGAAGCTACAAGAACCATGTTATCTAACTCTAAACTACCTATCACCTTCTGGACAGAGAAAGTCAACACTGTCTGCTATGTGTAGAACATAGTTTTAGTAGTTAAGACTCATGATAAGCTCCTTATGAGTTGTGGCACAAAAGGAGACCTTTCATAGGTTTCCTCAGATCATTTGGATGTCCTTGCACCATCTTGAATACCAAAGATCAAGTAGCCAAATTTGCTAAGAAATCAGAAGATGGACACTTTATAGGATACTCTTCCAAAGCTAAGGCTTATAGAGTATACAATCTTAGAACTAGAGTAGTTGAGGATTCAGCCAATATGACATTTCAATGAGCACACTCCTATTGTGAAAGGTTTTAGTCCTGATTGGCTATTTGATCTTGATTTAGTTACCAACTGTTTTAACAGATCTTGTAAGAATGTTTCAGGATCTACAAGTAACTTATCAACAGGAGATCCTAACCCAAGAATTGAGTTGAGATGACCAAGCAAGAAAACTACTTCAACTCTAGTGGTAACTAACCCTACAGATGGAGTTCCTATCAGCACAACCAAGACAAATTCAGCTGATACATCTGAGGTGCCTACAAATTCCAGCTCAGAGGCACAAAACTCAAATGAAGGAACTTCCAATGTAGGAGGAAATAGAGGTGGTGATAGTGATCAATAATTTCTTGATGTTGATAACCAATCCATGGAAGACAACATCAATGATGTAACACACTCATTGAATCAAGCTTCTTTTGACAAGTGTGCTGATGTGGTGGGTGACACTCCATTGCCAAATTTGAATTTCATAAATTTGGATTTTTCCAATCAACTTGCTATGATTCCTCAATTTAGGATCCACAAGTCATACCCCTCCACAAACATCATTGGAGATGTTGACACAAGGGTGAGAACAAGAGGACAAACCCATGACAAAA
The DNA here is from genome assembly GCA_025215565.1 of Flaveria ramosissima. Classification (NCBI taxonomy): domain Eukaryota; kingdom Viridiplantae; phylum Streptophyta; class Magnoliopsida; order Asterales; family Asteraceae; genus Flaveria; species Flaveria ramosissima. Next base: position 66,483,461 of record CM046036.1, read on the forward strand.
ATATTTTTCTATACTCTTGTTTCTTGTCTCAGATAGAGCCCAAGAAAGTTAATGAAGCTTTGAAGGATGGTAGTTGGGTTAAAGCAATGAAGGAGGAGCTGCTTCAATTTAAAAGTAAAAAGGTTAAAACTTATGTCATCTTCCTCAAGTAAAGACCACCATAGGTACCAAATAGATATTTAGGAACAAGAAGGATGATAGAGGACTTGTCATCAAGAATAAGCCTAGACTAGTTGTTCAAGGATATACACAAGAAGAAGGGATCGATCACACAGATGTTTTTGTGTTGGACCAAAAGAACCAATGAGCCGGATCAGAAAAACCTTTAAGTCCCACAAACGTCACAACAACTACTGAAGTCCATAACAGCTGAAGACAACAACTGATTACAAAGTCTGAAGACAAGTGCTAAAGACAAAGTCTGAAGACAAGTGCTGAAGATAAAGTCTGAAGACAAGTGCTGAAGACAAAGTCTGAAGACACAAGTGCTGAAGACAATGTCTGAAGACAAGTGCTGAAGAGAAAGTCTGAAGACACAAGTGCTGAAGACAAAGTCTGAAGACAAGTGCTGAAGACCAAGTATCAGACGTTGTCATAACAACTGAAGAGGACTTCTTCAGTAGTTGTGACGGTTTACTTTCAGTAGTTTTATGTTTTATCTTTTCAATAGTTTTGTAAAACGACTGAAGAGTTTGTTCTTCAGTCATTGTAGTTTCAGTAGTTTCTTATCAGTAGTTTTATATTTTATACTTAGCACTCTGATATGTTCTCAGTAGTTGTGAACATTTCAGTAGTTTGTTAAGTGTTAGTTATTTTTGTAATAGATCCGCCAGTTGTCACTATCCCGTGATAACAGCAGTGATTGCACTCTATATAAGGAGTGTCAACCTTATTGTAATATGTGAATGATTGAGCAGAAATATTTGGTATAATTGAAACATTCCTTATCACAGAAATATATTCTCTCGTATTTGTTTACAAATATCAAATTCTTGCTACAAATTGTCTAATTCTTGATCTTATTCTGCTGCATTACACTCTAATCCATCGAACTTGTGATCACTGATCCTGACAAATGGTATCAGAGCAGGTTAATCATTGATCGATCTAATAATTGATCATTGAAACTGCTATTCAAGATCCAAGTTTGATTGAATTAGCATTTCTGCAAGAAATGGTTATAGAGATTGAATTTTCTGTGTTTTTGGTCATTCATCCTGAGATTTATTCTTGGTTTTTCATTGAGTCTGTTGTGGTCTGTGTAAAATCTTTTAAAAGCTTGAATTAAATTGTATTTGGACCTAAAATGACTACTCCTTCCAATGATCCTCACAATACTGGTTCCTCAACCAAGCCTCCAATGCTGGTTAGGAATGAGTATAACATATGGCAACGACGTATGCTCCATCACCTGCTTGTTAACAGCTCAGGTTGTTGGACATCAGTGGTACATGGTCCACACAAGCCTATGGTGAATAACCCGGAAACCAATCAAATGGTTCCGAAGAGGAAGGATCAATACTCAGATGAGGATAAGAAATTGTTTGAGATTGATGCAAAAGCCCATGGAATTCTGGCCATGGCACTACCCAATGAAATCTACTCTGGGCTAATGCATTATGAATCTGCCCATGACCTCTGGAATGCCTTGAAAGAACAATTTGGAGGAACAGATGAGGTCTTGGCAAATAATAGAGAGATCCTTGCCCAACAATATGAGACATTCTCTCATAGGAAAGGTGAGACACTGACTCAACAGTTTGAGCGGTTCTCTTGTTTGATCTTTGAATTAAAAATGGTCAAACATGAGTACACCAATATCCAGATGAATAACAGATTTCTTAGATCACTGCCTGAGAGATGGGACACATATACTATTGTCCTACGCTCCAGTGCAAATTTGGACAAACTATCTCTCACCCAACTCCAAGGGAAATTGCTCACATTTGAGAGAGAGATAGAACAAAAAAGAAAACTGTCTTCATCTGGTAAGCTCACTGAAGACTTTGTACCAGGCAACACTGCCTTGGTTAGTCATGAGTCAGAATATGCTTCATCTGAATGCCAGTATGATGAGCAAATTGATTTCTCTTCAAACATTTCTGATTCTGCATTTGTGAGTGTTGATAGTCAATTTACTAATTTACTGGGTGTAATAATGACAATCTTTGCTTCATCATGGATGATCTCAAGGGGATTGCTGATGATGACTTAGAAGAGATGGATATTTTGAGCCAAATGGCCTTGATAAATATCAGATCTCAGAAGTTCTACAAAAGAACTGGAAGAAAGTTCCCAGGACTCTCTAGCAAAACCAAAGTTGGTTTTGACAAGAGTAAGTTGAGGTGTCACAAATGCCAAAGGCTTGGACACTTTGCTAGAGAATGTAGATCATCTGGATCTAATTCCTCTGCACCCTTTGTGACTTTCCCTGGCAATAGTCAACAAAACAAAGGGCAACATCCTGTCAATTATAGTCATCATTCTCAACCACAATCTCCTGCATATTTTGTTCCTCAAGGTCAAATGCCATACCCTTACCCTTGTTATTACATGCCACAAACCAGTCAAGTTCAAGCTCCTATGGTATCACAACCTCATGCACTACCAGAACCTCAACTATCTCATCAACCTCCTCAACCTCAACAACATAGCTTCTTCACCCCTGGTGTTGTTGACTGGAGCAGTTTGCCAGATGACATGTCTAGTCATGAACAACTGTTCACAGGTGCTGATCAACATGGTGGTGACAGTCCTTTTGGGAATCTAGCACTTATGGCTCTGGAGTCTACTGAGGGTTCCTGCTCAAATGCATCATCTTCACAGGTAACTCAGGTATCTTCAGAGGCTAAAGCCAAGTTATGTTCTGAATCATGCATAGCTGCCTTTGTCTCTATTAGAGAGGTAAATGTAGCATTAATAAATCAAAAACTTGAGTTTGAGAAAACCATTTCCAAAAGAAAAGCTGAGTATGAGTCTGCTCTTAATAATAAAAGTGATGAGATTTATAAGCTTAAATGCCAATTAAATGATGAAAAGGACAAGCTAGAGGTTATCCTGGAACACCAGAGAAGTCTCAAAGAAACCCTTGCAGTCACCCAAGTAGAGTGTGATCGATGGGTACAATCATGCAAAGGTTTTGAAATGCTTCTTAGCAAGCAATCAGCATCCAATGTGAAGTTTGGCATTGGTTATAATCACACTGCTCCTCCTACAGATTTTGCTCCAAGAGTATAAGTGAAATATGATGGAGAAAGCAATAACCAATCCACCTCATCATGTGATTCACTTTTTGATAGAACATCATCAAAAGTAGAAGTCACCACTAAGTCCTCTCAGAACCAATCAGCTGATGTTGATGGTTCCATTGCTGACACTCACATGATCAAAGAGTTGATCAACTCAGGAGTTAATTCTGGAAGTCCTGAAAGGTCTGGAGAGCAAGATTTAACACCTGAAGTTCAAACTCCAACTACTATCAGCACTGAAAAGAAGAAAACTGTCAGTAGAAAGAGTTTGAAGACTACTAAAGAGGAAGTCAAGAAAGCAAATAATGCTTCCAAAGTACTGAAGAGCAAGTCTTCAATTGTTTCATCCTCTTTAGTTGATGATCAACATAAGATGAAGAAGAAACCATGTGAAGTATGTGGTTTGTTCAATCATCTTACAGATGACTGTTGGTACAAAAGAGGATCCAAACTCAAACATAAAGAGGAAATTAAAGAGAAAATGGTTAAAATGAAAACTGAGTTTGAAGCTACATTTGTACCAGCAACATCAAATCCTGTAACCCTTAAGTCCAAAAAGAAATCCAAAAAGGAAGGGGTTAAACAGGTAACAGCTGAGATTGCTCAAAAGAAGAAGGTGCAACATAAGAACTTATCAAACTCCAATGCCAATGTGTCTGAAGAGCTGAAAGCTTTATCACAAAATCAGACACAGCTGGTTATGATGGTTCAACATCTATTGGGAAGAGTTAACCAATTAGATGTTCATATGTTGAAACCACAGAAAAGGAGGTCCAAGCCAAAGGATTCCTCTTCTTCACTATCTTCTTCCTCTCAGGCTGTTGTTTCCAACAAATCTGTTAGTTTACCATCTGTTGATGTGAACAGGCCCAAAACCAAAAAGGTTTGGGTCTCAAAATCTAACTAATTTTTTTTGCTTTGCAGGGTTTTTCAACATGCCACAGAGGCATCTGGTATGTAGACAGTGGAGGATCCATGCATATGACAGGAAACAGATCACTTCTTAATGACTACTCTCAAGGAAGGAAGGGGTTTGTGTCTTTTGGCAATGATGCAAAGGGTTACATCATCGGCAAAGGCTTTGTTTCCAATGGGGAAATAAAGTTTGATGATGTTAACCATGTGGAAAATCTCAAGTACAACCTCTTGAGTGTCAGTCAAATGTGTGACAAAGGCCATGTTGCTCTGTTCACCAGTCAGAACTGCCGGATTCTGTCATCCAAAGTTCTAAGTTTGATTGATAAGGTGTTGGATGAATACACTCTCCTAAAGGCCAATAGGACAGGAAGAGTGTATGCCTTAGATCTTTCCAAGAAAATAGATCTCAAAGGCCATCCTTGCCTATTTTCCAAGGCTTCCCCTCAAGAATCTACTCTATGGCATAGAAGGCTGGGTCATGTTAATCTCAAAAACATAAATCAGCTGATAAACCATGGTTTAGTAAGGGGATTGCCTATGAAGGAGTTCAAATGTGAAGACAACTGCAATGCTTGTTTAAAAGGAAAACAGCACAAAGCTTCATTTCCCTCCATAGAAGAACCTAAGTCCAATGCCTGCTTACAGCTTCTTCACATGGATGTCTTTGGTCCTGTGAGAGTGATGAGTATGGCTAAGAAGAAATACTGTCTGGTAATTGTGGATTATTACTCCAGATTTGTATGGACTTTCTTCTTGCATTCAAAGGATGAGGCAGCTCAAAAGATTATCAACTTTGTGTTGTATGTTGAGAAGCAGTATTCCCTCTCAGTCAAGTGTATTAGAAGTGATAATGGAACAGAATTTAGAAACAATACACTTGATGAGTTCTACCTCTCAAAGGGAATCAAGAGGCAATTCAGCATTCCAAGAACTCCTGAACAAAATGGAGTAGTGGAGAGAAAGAACAGGACCCTCATTGAAGCTGCAAGGTCCATGTTGGCTGATTCTGGACTGCCAATGACTTTTTGGGCTGAAGCTGTCAATACAGCTTGCTATGTACAAAATAGAGCTCTAGTAAATAAGAGGTTGATGAAAACTCCATATGAAGTTCTTCATCATTTGGCCCCTCTAATTTCATTTTTCAGAGCTTTTGGATGTCCTTGTTTCATTCTCAACACACGGGATCAACTCCAAAAATTTGATTCTAAGGTGGATGCAGGGTACTTTGTTGGTTATTCATCAACTTGCAAAGCATACAGAGTCTTCAACTGTAGAACAAAGATGGTTGAAGAGACTCTACATGTTAAGTTTAATGAATCTCCAAAGGACAAGATTCCACAAAGCCCTGTGGAGATATTTGATTTGGACATACTGCAATATGTTCCTTATCAAACTCCTGCTGTTGCTCCTGTCAACAGTTCACCACCTGGTGGTAGTGCTGGTGCTAATGATGATGATGATAGTAGTACTCACCTCTTCAAGTTTAGTGATCAACTGCCTGATTCAGCTAGACCTGATGTTCCTGTAGCTCCAGCAGCACAATCCACAACAAATGCTGATGAGATTTCTACAACTTCAACTTCCTTTGAATTACCATCTACTGATTGGTTTCAAGGAAATGCTTCACCATCACCATCTGTTGCTGCTGAGCCTGCTACAAACACTTGCACTGATCTCATTGTGTACCAAGATCTGAAGAATCACCCTATGTCTCAAATCATTGGTGATATCACTGCTGGCGTATCAACAAGAAGTCAATTGTCAAATTTCTGCTTCTATGCTCTCTTCATCAGTCAGCAAGAGCCAAAGAATTATAACATTGCCTTAAAGGACAATGGATGGGTTGATGCCATGCAACTTGAGCTTCTTCAGTTCAAGAAACAGCAAGTGTGGGAACTGGTTCCTCTACCTCCAGGTAAGTGTGCAATAGGCACTAAATGGGTGTTTAGGAACAAAACTGATGAAAATGGGCTTATTGTTAAGAACAAGGCTAGACTGGTTGTTCAGGGGTTTGCACAAGAAGAAGGTATTGATTATGATGAAACCTTTGCCCCTGTAGCCAGACTGGAAGCAATTCGATTGTTTTTAGCTTATGCTGCTTATCAAAATCTTAAAGTTTTTCAAATGGATGTCAAAAGTGCATTTTTGTATGGGAAAATTAAAGAAGAGGTTTATGTATGTCAACCACCAGGTTTTGAGGACAATAAACATCCTAATTGGGTGTATAAGCTTGATAAGGCTCTTTATGGGTTGAAACAAGCTCCTAGAGCCTGGTATGAGACATTATCAAACTTTCTTCTGGAAAATAATTTCACTAGAGGCTCCATAGATAAAACTTTATTCATTAAGAAAGCTGGGCAGCATAATCTACTTGTTCAAATTTATGTAGATGATATTATATTTGCATCTCTGATCCACAGTTGTGTGATGCCTTTACAAAGTTGATGCAACAAAAGTTTGAAATGAGTGCCATGGGAGAACTACAATTCTTTCTGGGTTTGCAAATCAAACAAAAGGCTGATGGAATTTTCATTCATCAGTTCAAATACACAAAAAATCTTTTGGAAAAATTTGATTTACAAAACTGTAAGCCCTGTTCTACTCCCATGTGCAACACCACACAACTGGATACAGATCAGAAAGGTAATGTGGTTGATGAAACACTTTACAGATGTATGATTGGGTCCCTGATGTACTTAACAGCTTCTAGACCAGATATTATGTTTGCTACATGTGTTTGTGCTAGATTTCAGGCTGCACCTAAGGAGTCTCATTTGATTGCAGTCAAGAGGATCTTTAGATATCTGCAAGGCGCTCCATCTCTAGGTTTATGGTATTCTACTAGACATTCTGGTAAATTAGTTGCTTTTTCTGACAGTGACTATGCAGGGTGTAAGTTGACCAGGAAATCAACTTCTGGTGGATGTCAATTCCTAGGCAACTGTTTGATTTCTTGGCAGAGTAAGAAACAAACCTCAGTTGCTACATCAACTGCTGAAGCCGAGTACATTGCTGCTGCAAGCTGTACATCTCAGGTACTATGGCTTCAAAACCAATTATTGGATTATGGCATAACGGAGACTAAGACTCCATTGTTAATGGACAGCTCTTCAGCTCTTTGTATTGTCAAGAATCCTGTCCAGCACTCTAGGACTAAACATATTGAAATCAGACATCATTTTATTAGAGATTGTTTTGAAAAAGGTCTGATTGATCCAAAATTTGTTCCTAGTGCTGATGAGCTTGTAGACATTTTTACTAAGCCTTTGGATAGTTCAACTTTCCACAATCTGGTGTTAAGGCTTGGTATGCTGCAGCTAGAATAAGTGACAACTACTGATGATCTCAGTAATAAATACTGATGATCATTGGTAACCATGTCATATATAAGTACTGATGAGTTCTTTTCCCCTCAGTAGTTTTTATAACTACTGAAGGCTACATTCCTCACAACAGCTGATGATGTCATATATAAGTACTGATGATCATTGGTAACCATGTCATATATAAGTACTTTATTTGTTAAAACAGCTGATGTAGTTACAACAGCTGATGAAATCACAACAGCTGATGTAGCTACAACTACTGATGTCAGAAATGCAGATAAGTACTGATGACCAATGAAACCTCTGAAACTCAGATTTAAGTCTGATGAGTAAGTGTGGAGGTCAGACTGAAACAGCTGAAAAGCTATGAATTGACGAAAACAGCTGATGAGTAATTTCTCTTCAGTTGTTTCTACAACTGCTGTTTCTAAACAACTGAAGCCAAACCTATGTCTTCAGTAGCTTACAACTACTGAAGACTAACACCAAGTCTTCAGCTGTTTACAACAACTGATGAGAAAACCACTGTCTTCAGTAGTTTCACAACTACTGATGACAAACACCATGTCCTCAGTTGTTTCACCACCTGAAGTCAAAATTGTATTCAGTAGTTTTATAACTACTGATGACTAAATCAGAGACTTCAGCTGTTTCATCATCTGCCGGTTAAACCCAAGTCTTCAGTTGTTTTATAACAACTGCTGATCACACCAATACGGTTAGTCATTTCAAACCTCTGAAAGTTAATACCACGTCATCAGTAGTTTCAACAAATGATGACTAATACCAAAACCTTCAGTCGTTTTTACAACCCTACCCTATAAATACCTTATCCCACCTTCAGAGTTTTTCTCACCTCTCTTCTCAAACCTAACGTTCAAAAACTTTGTAACCTCTCTTCATCAATGGCGACCATGCAACTAAAACCACGACACAACTGTGTCGCTCACCTCACAAAATCGCCATACTGGACCAAGTTTCACAACGCCATTGATTTAATGGTTCAGTCACCTTACCAAACGACTTTTCTGTTAAACCCCACCATATATGCCGAATCTCTTAGCCAATTCTTGACAAACGTCACTCTTGTCTCTGAGGAGAATGACACAGAGTCTCTCCAATCGTTTGTCCATAGCCAAAAAGTGGTCATTACTCCAGACATTCTTCGCCAAACCCTCAATCTGGATGATGCCGCTTTCCCAACTGGTTATCCAAAGGGCACAACAGATCTATCATTTGCCCACCATGGATACCAAGGTAACCTGAGTGCATCTACCATATTGAAGAAACATTTCCAGGATGCCGAACGTCTCATCTTTCATATGGTAAATGTCTGCCTTGCCCCCAAGACTTCATCATGGGATCAAATGTCCACAAGGTGGCAACAGGTAATGTACTCCATCCTTGAGCAACAACCTTTAAATTTTTCTGAAATACTATTTTTAGAGCTCAAGGATATGGCCCAAAAACAACTTGTTAACCGTTGGATATTATATCCTCGGTTCATAATGGCCATAATTGAAAACCAGCTTCAAGCTGAGGGACTTGTTGGCCTGGGAGTCCCTGCTATGGCTGTATTGCCTGAGGTATACTCCCGGCATAACTCTGACCAATCACTGAAAATGGCTGCCAAGCTGCGCAAACCCACGCAGCTGGAACCCACAGCCACCGCCACCAAATCCAGAGTTCGCACCAAACCAAAAACAAAACGCCCCAAAACAGCTATTCAGGGAGATGAGTCCCCTGAAGATGCTCCTGTACCACCAAGGCAGGATATACTTGCTGGTGTAAACCCCCCAGCAGTATCAAAGACTCTACCAGCCACAGCCGCTCAGGATTCCTCTCAAAAGGAGCCTGAAGCAACCAAAGAAGGGGTACCCACAAATCTGGAATCTTCCTCATTTGAGGAGATTACCATTGAAGAGCACCATTCTCCCCAGGTGCATACTGATTTTACCCTCTCTCCCCATGAAAATGCCCCCCAAAGTCCAACCATTATAATTGCAAATGTGCTGACTCAGTTGCATGCCTCTCCTCCTCCCCAACAACCACCAACAAAAGGGAAAACCACAGCCATTGAGGAAGAGGATCAACATGCTTCTGACAACCCACAGCACCGGGGTTTAAATGTTCTGTCTCCTGGTGTAGATAAGGAGATCAGAATATCTGGTGAGGCTACCACCTCTTCTTAATCAGCACATGATCAGACTGAGGCTGGTAACATTGCTAAGACCTCATCAGAGGCAACAGCTGATGAAGGACATCGTCCTGAGGCTGGAAGTCCCCAGTTCCAAGAAAAAGGGGCACATGCTAAAACTGGTCTACACCCAGAGCATGTACATCCTGCTACAAGCAGGAGGTCAGGTGATTCAGCATCTGCTGATGATGACCTGGGCTTCTTTTATGATGTTTTGGCCCAGAACACAATTCTTGAGGAAGAAGTCTGTAGGCTACAAAGCCTACTTGACCAATTCTTTCAAGAAGCAAGTCCATCTGACACCAACATAAACCCACAGATGGCACCTTCACCTGAAGGTCTCCCAAACACTCAGCCAATCAACACTTACAACCCACCAGCCTCTACTTCCGGCACTGCTTCTCAGGGACAGAACCCCTTTGAGCAAACAGCTGCTATCTTCCAGCAATCCCTCCCTCTCATCACCCCAATGATCACAGACATTATGATCAAAACCATGGATGAGAGGCTTCCCTCAATCATACAACCCCTGGTGGAGGAGATTGTGAGCACAAGGCTTTCTACTACTCAAACCCTTGCAACCAATGCAACCAAAAAGGGGGAGAGTCAGTTAGTGAAAGCAAAGAGGAAGAGCATACCGAAAGAAAAGGAGACTGAGAAGGAAAAGGAGGAGACTGAGAAGGAAGAGGAGTATGTGAAGGGAGCTGACATTGATCAAGTGGGTGAAAGTCACAAAGACTTTCATATCACATATAAGAAGAGGACGATTGAAAGAAAAGAAAAAGAACTCCAACTTGATGAGATGATCAAAATGGCCGATGCTACACATAGTAAATCAATGGACTCCATTATTGATCAACTGTATAGACAAGGGTTCGATACTGCACAACTTGACTCAGAGATTGAAGACTTGAAGTTGAAGAAATTAACTCAAGATGGGCAAGTTATGATGCATTAGAAAGAGAAAGACTGGAGATCATGATCAGATTCATTGCAAAGTACCTTGGGAGATCATTGATCGGGATTAAGTCATGGACCAAGGACAGTATCTTGGCAATAACCACCAAGATCTGTACGTCTGAAGCATACACTAAGGGATTGGTAATTGAAGCATTAAATGAGGCAGGTGCTGGGAACTGTGACATCCGGTAAATTTCCGTTACCAAACTCCGTTAGTTTCGTTAAGTCTTGCATACACGTGTCGTGAGCACACACTAGTTGTCGTTTAACGTTGGTGACATAATAATATTAAATAATGTCAAATTATTGATAATCTAATTGATTATGTGATTATTGTATTATGTTTTTGTGTTTGCATGTTTTTATATGTTAATTGTGAATTAATCGCGTAACGTGGAAACGTGTGTATTAATCCGTATGTTTGTGTTTTGTAAAGATGAAACATATAATTTGTTACCATGAGTTATATGTTTATTATTGTAGTTAAAAATCATTTAAAAGTATTCAAAAGAGTGCCTTTTTAATAAAATACAAAACACAAGGGTTTAACTTGTCATTTTGCAAAGTTTAACTAAACAAAACAAATCCCAACCCTAATCCCACCCATTCGGCCGCAACACCTCTCTAAACCCCTCTCCCTTGCGAAAATCAGCCAAGAACAAGCATCAAAACATCAATTTCATTCGATTTCAAGGCATACAACCTATAGAAAGCATCATTTACAAGTCGAATTGGCCTTAAAGGTTAGTTTTTTTCGAGTTATTGTGTGTTGTTCTTCATGGCCGAACCCTAAATTCGAAATTGGCATTCATGGAGTCGAAATTGATGTTGTATGATGATGTTTATATGTTAGTTAGATAGTATACATGTTAGTTAACGTCGATTATGCAAGAATTATATGTTTTTAGGGATTTGATCATGAATTTTGGTGTTAAGCAAACCCTAATTCGAAAATGGCTTGATTATGGGTGAATGATGATTGTTTGATGAATGTGTGGTGATTAGTAAGTTGTATGAATGTTAGGAATCATGAATCTTGCAAGAAATTGATGATTTAGGGTTGATGTTCATAGGTTACTAATAATAGTAACTTTATTTTACATGTAATGATGATCTAGTGATGAATTGATGTTATGGATGTGTTCATGATGATGAATAGACACTAGATTGTTGTTATGAATGCTAGAAATCTTTGAATGCATGTTGTTGGTTCATAGCTTGCCAAAAGTAGAAACTTTTGTTTATGAAGATGGTTAGATTATGGTGTTTAAGTGATGTTAATCATGTCTAGATATTGTATGGAGCTTGAGATGGTATAATTATGTTGAATTCATGTATGCTTTGGATGTTTGATAGATTTTGGATGTTCTTTCCCAAAAGGGAAACTTTATTTGTGTAAGGTTTGGTGTATGATGATATGAACATGTTTGGGATATTAGGAGCATGTTAGTATGATCATGGATGAATTCTAAGGTGATGAATCATGTTGAATTAGTTGTATGGGATGTTTTGGATAATCATGGATGATATTTGGATTTTGGTGATCATGTATGAAGTTGGTGTTGATTAGTTGCTAGGATATCATGTTTGGGTTTGGTGAGTAATGATTATGGTGTATGTTGAATACTATGGGCATGACTATGACTTAAGGGTTATGTATGGATAATGTAGCATGTGTATGATACTGTTTGAATGTTAGTCATGTATGTTATATGTTCTCATTGGCTCTATTTGAATTGTAACTCATAATGTCACCAACGGGTCAAACGGGTCAACTAGGTCAAACGTGTTTATTTGTCTGGAAGCTTGAGTCTTTGGTTTTGGTATGATTAGGGTTTCACATGTCTTTCATTTACACGTACTTATGTACTCGCATGATCTAGGTAACCTTTGAAGGTTGGCTATCCACTCGTTTCTCAAATAAACCCTAAGTACTCTTTGCATACATTAGGTGAGTTCATGCCCCACGCTTTATTTAATCTCTTTTGGGGGAGATAGCATACTGGTATTTTACGAACGCTTTTAATATTTAAGTTGTGTATAATATTGATATAGTGTTGTTTATCATGGGAAAAGTCCTCACACTTTCGAATTGTTAATATTTAATAGCGGGGAAATTTGGGTAGTACTACTGGGTCTGACGAGCCCCACCTGTGTGACTCGAGGTCAACCGGGTGCAATTTGTCCTATTGAACATTGTCACGACATGGTAAGTCGTGACAGGAGGCAACAACTATCACAGTCAGCTTCAATTGCGAAATCACTATGTATTAATATTTGCTGTTAATAGACTAGCTATCTATTGCAATACACTGCTTATATATATATCACTACTGTTTATATGTTTACTGAACTCAAACTCTTGAACTCACCAACCTATGTGTTGACATTTTAGTATGCTTTTCTCAGGTCATTAAGCTGCTTGCCTCTAGGAGCACTCCACGGTTCACTTGCATACTAAGACTCGGTTTTCAAGACATTAGCATTTTAATGATTATGTTTTACTATTTTGGGTTGGCACATGTTTTGCCACATTTATACTTTAGTTGTTTGAGTTGTTTTCAAAACGCTTCCGCACTGTTTCTAACTAAATTTTTGGTTGTTTTATTTACTTGTGGCATATAGAGTCGTTCTATGTAACTACTGACTGTGATCCTGGTTTGTTCACACGCCTCGCGGTAAAACCCCGCATGTGGATTTTGAGGGTGTGACAGATTGGTATCAGAGCCATTGGTTATAGGGAACTAGGTTGCATACACACTAGACTATAACCGCACACAGTTAGATAGTTACCTGTTTTCATCTACTGTATACTCATTGGCATACACGTCACACTATCTGCAGCATGGCATCGTCATCAAGAGCTTCTGGAAAACGACCTGCATCACCTGCGCGATCCGAGTCCCCACCTCCTGCACCTGTACCTGATGATGGACTCGACTGGCCTCGTTTTGATTATCCTCGAGGGGAGTTTGACTGGGATCAACCTTTCGCGTTGATGAAGCGTGACCCCCCAAGGGACTGGAGCTTTTATCCTAGGTTTGTCAACCACCTCATGTATAGGGAACGCGTGCCCGAGCCGAGACCCAGAACGAGAGGTAGCTCTGATCAAGCAGTGCCTTCACTACCCCGGACGGTGCAGTCCAACGAGCAGTTGATTGCTGCATTGGTGGCAGCATTAGATACAGAACAGCATCGAGTCAGGCGACTCATTAGCGACGTTTGTACACTACAGACCGAGGTGTACAACCTAAGGCATAAGATGGATGAGCTTGATGGGCATCACGGAGAGACCCTAGACGGGTGCTACCAAATGAGGGACGGGATTGTAGCCCTCAGTGGACGCGTGGCTACTCGCGAGTAGAGGGATGCTGTGGTTGATGACAGGATTGCTGCTTTGGAGGCACAGCTAGCAGCACTCCAGATTGCTATGGCTCCTGCACCTGCAGAGGAACCTGAGGAGGAAGAACCTGAGGAGGAGGAGGAACCTGAGGAGGAGGAACCTGAAGAGGAGGAGGATGAGAGTGATGGATCTGATATTGTCGATTGATTTTCTTACATGACTTAGACTACGTAGTGTTTTCTTTGAAACCTATGTGGGAAGGGTTGTTTCCCCACACGAACGACAAACTTAAATTTTGACATTGATGAATACATTGTGACTTATTTGTAATTTATTTACTTTGGTTATTATTTTTGTTATGAATGTTGTGGTTGTGATGATTTATTATTCCTTTATTGCTTACTGTACTTCAATGAGATAAATGTGTTTGATGTTACTCATTATTGTATTTGTGGATGTAAAGTGAACAATGGACGCACGTGGACGTGGTCGTGGACGTGGTCGTGGGCGCGGTCGTGGACGTGGCGCCGGAGACCATGGCGCCGGAGATCATGGCGCTGGTGCCGTTAATATGACCCCTGCTGAGTTAACTGCCCTGATTCAGGCAGCGGTGGCTGCTGCCCAAGCGGGACAGCCAATAGGTAAACAATGATTGAAAGTTAAACCGAATATCTTGCATAACCGTATAGGTTGTCTGATCAATAATTGTTGTGTTAAAGCAGGACCACCAGCATGTACTTATAAGTCCTTCATGGACTGTAAGCCCCATACCTACAGCGGTACTGGAGGCGCTGTGGGACTAGTACGCTGGTTCGAGAAGACGGAGTCCGTATTCTCCAAGTGCAACTGTCCACCTGCTGATCAGGTGAAATATGCCACCGGGACCCTGGAGGGTGCCGCCTTATCCTGGTGGAATGCCCAAGTTCAGATGTTGGGGCAAGCATTGGCTAATGGACTGCCGTGGGCCGAGTTCAAAACCATGATGACCGAGGAGTACTGTCCTCGCAATGAGGTGCAAAAGTTGGAGATAGAGTTCTGGCAACTGAAAATGCAGGGCTTAGAAATCGAGGCTTACACCACTAGAACTCACGAGCTAGCAACATTATGCCAGGGAATGGTAAATGAGATGCACAAGAGGATCGAGCACTACATACGGGGACTTGTACCCGAAATACAGAGTATGGTAACTGCTTCTAACCCAGCCACCATACAGCAAGCCATTCAGTTAGCCCATAAGCTAACTGACCAAGCAGTGGAACAGAGTCGTCTACCCAAGCGGGGCGCCGTGGCAAGCGTGCCCGATAACAAAAGAAAGTGGGATGGTAGTAGTAACACCAAAGCATCATCATCTTCAGGCGGTCAACCTCAACCTCAGCAGCAACAACAACCGGTCCAACAACAACGGAGGTTCGACAACAATCGTAACTTCAACCAAACGACTGCAACTAATCAAGGACCCAGTGGTTATGGTGGAAGACACCCGAAGTGCAACCGGTGCAACTACCATCACGTGGGACGATGTGATAGCTTCAAATGTCAGCGATGTGGTAAAATTGGACACGCTGCAAGGATTGCCGTGGCGAACTGGTTAGGAGGACGCAACAACCCCAGGAAACTCCTAAGGGTTGTTTTGAATGTGGAAAAGAGGGGCACTACAAGCGAAATTGCCCACAACTAAGGAGAAATGGTAATGGCAACAATGGAAATGGACACAACAACAACAACAATAACAACAACAACAATGGTAACAACAACGGTGGCAATGGCAACGGTAATGGCGGTAATAAGGATGGAGCAAAAGGGAGAGCCTTCGTCATTGGCTCAGGTGAGGCTCTAAATGATCCTACAACTGTTACTGGTAGATTCTCTGTTAATGGTTGCTTTGCTACGGTACTATTCGATACTGGAGCTGATAGGAGTTTCGTGTCCTTAAAATTCTGTAGTCTTTTAAGTGATATACCCTCCGCCCTAGAATCTAAATACACCGTAGAGTTGGCTGACGGTAAACAGATTCACGTAACGCATATCCTTAAAGACTGTAAGATAGAGCTTGCTGGTCATACTTTCGTTATAGATCTTATGCCTGTTACTCTGGGGAGTTTTGATGTTGTGATAGGCATGGATTGGCTTTCTAGCAAGCAAGCAGAAGTTATATGTCATGAAAAGATCATACGAATTCCTGTTGATGACAAAATTCTGACAGTCCGAGGTGATAGGAGTGGTGCTGTGATAGGCATCATCTCGTTCATGAAAGCCCAAAAGTTACTACGAAAGGGTCGTGTGGCTATTCTAGCGCTTGTAGCTGATAAGCAGGCGAAGGAAAGGAGAATGGAGGATATTCCCATAGTGCGCGACTTTCCAGAGGTGTTTCCAGAGGATCTTCCTGGATTACCACCTCATCGTCAAGTGGAATTCCAAATTGAGCTAACTCCCGGCGCAGCCCCGATTGCTAGAGCACCTTATCGATTAGCACCGAACGAACTACAGGAGTTGTCGTCACAACTCCAGGAGCTATTAGATAAGGGTTTTATTCGCCCTAGTACATCACCCTGGGGAGCCCCTGTCCTGTTTGTGAAGAAGAAGGATGGCACGTTTCGGATGTGTATTGACTATAGGGAGCTAAATAAAGTAACAGTCAAGAACCGATACCCTCTACCCTGTATCGATGACTTGTTTGACCAACTTCAGGGATCAAGTTACTATTCGAAGATTGACTTGAGATCTGGCTATCATCAACTCAGAGTACGCGAAGAAGACATTTCCAAAACCGCGTTTCGTACCCGCTACGGTCATTATGAGTTCTTGGTCATGCCTTTTGGGTTGACAAATGCACCTGCTGTGTTCATGGACCTCATGAACCGTGTGTGCAAACCCTACCTCGATCAGTTTGTCATTGTGTTTATTGATGATATACTGATATATTCCAGGACCAAGGAAGACCATGAGGAGCATTTGCGGATGATCTTAGAGCTACTGAAAAGGGAACAGCTGTACGCCAAATTCTCTAAGTGTGACTTTTGGATACGAGAAGTACAATTCTTAGGTCATATTGTTAATGAGAAAGGGATACATGTTGATCCTGCCAAAATTGAGGCGATCAAGAATTGGACCACACCTAAAACGCCGAGTGAAATAAGACAATTCTTGGGATTAGCAGGTTACTATCGGCGATTCATAGAGGGATTCTCTAAGATTGCACAACCTCTCACAGCTTTGACTCACAAAGGGACTACATACAAATGGGGTGAAAGCCAAGAATCAGCTTTTCAATCGCTAAAGCAGAAGCTATGTACCGCGCCGATACTAGCACTGCCAGAGGGGACGGATGACTTTGTGGTATATTGTGATGCATCCATTCAAGGCTTGGGTTGTGTCTTAATGCAGCGAGACAAAGTGATAGCCTACGCCTCGAGACAATTAAAAGTTCATGAGAAGAACTATACTACTCATGACTTAGAGTTGGGTGCAGTAGTCTTTGCCTTAAAGATTTGGAGACATTACTTGTACGTTACCAAGTGCACAATCTACACCGATCACAAGAGTCTTCAACATATCTTTGAGCAAAAGGAATTGAATATGAGGCAACGACGTTGGGTGGAGCTGCTAAACGACTATGATTGCGCTATTAAATACCATCCGGGAAAGGCGAATGTGGTTGCTGATGCCTTAAGCCGAAAGGAAACAGCTAAACCCAGACGGGTGCGAGCCTTACAGCTCACTATCAGTACTCAACTGCCTGAACAAGTTAAAGAGGCACAGGTAGAAGCTTTAAAAGCAGAAAATATTGGTTCGGAGTCGCTGAGAGGAATGGATAAACAGCTGGTGATGAAGGAAGATGGAATTCGATATTTCATGGATAGACTTTGGGTGCCTGCCTATGGAAATCTGAGAGACCTGGTTATGAGTGAGGCACACAAATCTAAGTATTCTATACATCCTGGATCTGATAAAATGTATCATGATCTGAAGGCGCACTATTGGTGGCCTAATATGAAAGCGGATGTGGCTACATATGTGAGCAAGTGCTTGACCTGCTCGAAGGTAAAGGTGGAATATCAAAAACCATCTGGACTATTGCAGCAACCCGAGATACCGATGTGGAAGTGGGAACAAATCTCCATGGATTTTATTACCAAGCTGCCCAGGACTAGTACTGGTTGTGATACAATATGGGTTATTGTGGATCGATTGACAAAATCTGCTCATTTTCTTGCTATAAAGGAAACTGACAAGATGGAGAAGTTAACCCGCCTGTACCTCAAGGAGATCGTTTCCAGACACGGTGTACCGATCTCCATTATCTCTGATCGTGACGCTCGTTTCACGTCACACTTCTGGCAATCATTGCAGAAATCTTTGGGAACACGATTAGATATGAGTACTGCTTATCACCGCAAACGGATGGCCAGAGTGAGCGTACCATACAGACGTTGGAAGATATGCTACGTGCTTGTGTAATTGATTTCGGGAATAACTGGGAAATTCACCTGCATTGGTGGAATTTTCTTATAACAACAGTTATCATACTAGCATACAAGCAGCACCTTTCGAGGCTTTGTATGGGAGAAAATGTAGATCACCTGTTTGTTGGGCGGAAATTGGCGATAGTCAGCTGACTGGTCCCGAGTTGATTCATGAGACAACCGAGAAGATCGTACAGATACGGAACCGTATGGCAGCAGCGCGAGACCGACAAGAAGAGTTATGCTGATAAGAGACGGAAACCTTTAGAGTTTCAGGTTGGTGACAAGGTTTTGTTGAAAGTTTCACCATGGAAAGGCGTAGTTCGGTTTGGCAAGCGAGGGAAGCTAAACCCGAGGTACGTTGGACCATTTGAAATAGTGGAAAGAATAGGTCCAGTGGCCTATCGTCTAGCCCTACCTGATTCGCTAAGTGGAATCCATGATGTATTTCATGTATCAAACTTGAAGAAATGCATAACTGATGAAACGATGGTCGTACCACTAGAAGAGGTTCAAGTGGATGAGCAACTACGTTTTATTGAAGAACCAGTGGAGGTGATGGACCGTGAGGTGAAAACACTTAAGCAGAGCAAGATACCTATTGTCAAAATCCGTTGGAATTCGCGACGTGGACCGGAATTCACATGGGAACGGGAAGATCAAATGAAGCTTAAGTATCCTCATCTATTCGAGAAGACGATGTCTGCAGACGAAGGTATTGATTTAAATTTCGGGACGAAATTTCTTTCAACATGGGGATGATGTGACAACTCATCCAAAACTCACTCGATTTCGATTTCTGTGTGCCAATGCAGTAGACCAGTGATGGAACACTCTCACCATGTAACGCAATTTTCGGGACGAAAATTCTTTCAACATGGGGATAATGTGACATCCGGTAAATTTCCGTTACCAAACTCCGTTAGTTTCGTTAAGTCTTGCATACACGTGTCGTGAGCACACACTAGTTGTCGTTTAACGTTGGTGACCTAATAATATTAAATAATGTCAAATTATTGATAATCTAATTGATTATGTGATTATTGTATTATGTTTTGTGTTTGCATGTTTTATATGTTAATGTGAATAATCGCGTAACGTGGAAACGTGTGTATTAATCCGTATGTTTGTGTTTTGTAAAGATGAAACATATAATTTGTTACCATGAGTTATATGTTTATTATTGTAGTTAAAAATCATTTAAAAGTATTCAAAAGAGTGCCTTTTTAATAAAATACAAAACACAAGGGTTTAACTTGTCATTTTGCAAAGTTTAACTAAACAAACAAATCCCAACCCAACCCCCCATCGGCCGCAAACACCTCCTAAACCCTCTCATTCGCGAAAATCAGCCAAGAACAAGCATCAAAACATCAATTTCATTCGATTTCAAGGCATACAACCTATAGAAAGCATCATTTACAAGTCGAATTGGCCTTAAAGGTTAGTTTTTTTCGAGTTAAGTGTGGTGTTCTTCATGACCGAACCCTAAATTCGAAATTGGCATTCATGGAGTCGAAATTGATGTTGTATGATGATGTTTATATGTTAGTTAGATTGTATACATGTTAGTTAACGTCGATTATGCAAGAATTATATGTTTTTAGGGATTTGATCATGAATTTGGTGTTAAGCAAACCCTAATTCGAAAATGGCTTGATTATGGGTGAATGATGATTGTTTGATGAATGTGTGGTGATTAGTAAGTTGTATGAATGTTAGGAATCATGAATCTTGCAAGAAATTGATGATTAGGGTGATGTTCATAGGTTACTAATAATAGTAACTTTATTTTACATGTAATGATGATCTAGTGATGAATTGATGTTATGGATGTGTTCATGATGATGAATAGACACTAGATTGTTGTTATGAATGCTAGAAATCTTTGAATGCATGTTGTTGGTTCATAGCTTGCCAAAAGTAGAAACTTTTGTTTATGAAGATGGTTAGATTATGGTGTTAAGTGATGTTAATCATGTCTAGATATTGTATGGAGCTTGAGATGGTATAATTATGTGAATTCATGTCTGCTTTGGATGTTTGATAGATTTTGGGATGTTCTTTCCCAAAAGGGAACTTTATTTGTGTAAGGTTTGATGTATGATGATATGAACATGTTTGGGATATTAGGAGCATGTAGTATGATCATGGATTGAATTCTAAGGTGGTTCATCATGTTGAATTAGTTGTATGTGATGTTTTGGATAATCATGGATGATATTTGGATTTTGGTTATCATGTATGAAGTTGGTGTTGATTAGTTGCTAGGATATCATGTTTGGGTTTGGTGAGTAATGATTATGGTGTATGTTGAATACTATGGGCATGACTATGACTTAAGGGTTATGTATGGATAATGTAGCATGTGTATGATACTGTTTGAATGTTAGTCATGTATGTTATATGTTCTCATTGGCTCTATTTGAATTGTAACTCATAATGTCACCAACGGGTCAAACGGGTCAACTAGGTCAAACGTGTTTATTTGTCTGGAAGCTTGAGTCTTTGGTTTTGGTATGATTAGGGTTTCACATGTCTTTCATTTACACGTACTTATGTACTCGCATGATCTAGGTAACCTTTGAAGGTTGGCTATCCACTCGTTTCTCAAATAAACCCTAAGTACTCTTTGCATACATCAGGTGAGTTCATGCCCCACGCTTTATTTAATCTCTTTTGGGGGAGATAGCATACTGGTATTTTACGAACGCTTTTAATATTTAAGTTGTGTATAATATTGATATAGTGTTGTTTATCATGGGAAAAGTCCTCACACTTTCGAATTGTTAATATTTAATAGCGGGGAAATTTGGGTAGTACTACTGGGTCTGACGAGCCCCACCTGTGTGACTCGAGGTCAACCGGGTGCAATTTGTCCTATTGAACATTGTCACGACATGGTAAGTCGTGACAGGAGGCAACAACTATCACAGTCAGCTTCAATTGCGAAATCACTATGTATTAATATTTGCTGTTAATAGACTAGCTATCTATTACAATACACTGCTTATATATATATCACTACTGTTTATATGGTTACTGAACTCAAACTCTTGAACTCACCAACCTATGTGTTGACATTTTAGTATGCTTTTCTCAGGTCATTAAGCTGCTTGCCTCTAGGAGCACTCCACGGTTCACTTGCATACTAAGACTCGGTTTTCAAGACATTAGCATTTTAATGATTATGTTTTACTATTTTGGGTTGGCACATGTTTTGCCACATTTATACTTTAGTTGTTTGAGTTGTTTTCAAAACGCTTCCGCACTGTTTCTAACTAAATTTTTGGTTGTTTTATTTACTTGTGGCATATAGAGTCGTTCTATGTAACTACTGACTGTGATCCTGGTTTGTTCACACGCCTCGCGGTAAAACCCCGCATGTGGATTTTGAGGGTGTGACAGGAACAGAAATGAACTTGCAAAACACTCAAAAGCCTCACTCACTACAAGAATGCTAGAACAACCTGCAAACCTTACCACTTCAAAATCACCACTACCACAACCCATTAAACCAACTCCTTTACCCTCAAAACCAACAGCCAATGATGCATCCAAGAAGAAGAAGAGAAGGATGTTGAGGCTAGAAGAAGAAGAAGAAGAGGATGATGAGGAAGAAAATAGGCTGCCTCTTTCCGCAGTCCTAACTTTGCCTAAAGCCAAACCTATGCCCATCACTCCCACCTCACAGATGGAAACGGTGAGAGTTAAGATAGAAGAAGAAAAGCAGCAAAGGCTTCATGATAAGGAGATGCTGAAAAGCATAGACAAAACTTATGCTGCTTCTTCATCAATAATCAGTATGAAGAAAGAAGCTCTGAGATTGTACACCCTTGCTAACACATTTCAATATCAAAAGGAAAAGGTGAGAATATGGCCTGATCCTAGGGTGGCTCATAGAATTGTAAAGAAAGACATTCCTGCGAGATACAAGGGCCAAGTAAAAGGATCGTAGATGAAGAGATCACAGTGGTCCTTGTAGTATCACCCTGGGAAATTGTAGAAGACTTCAAGAAGGCTTATGAGACTAAACAGCCTCCCCAAAAGATGTTAGAGAACAGAGTAATTAAGAAGGGGTTAGTCTACAAGAAGCTTGAGAACTTCAAACAAAATGAGCTCAGTCTGTTACTTGAAGGTACTCACCCAGATGAGTTTGCATACAGACAGATTACAACAGTTGAGCTCAAAAATGGCAAACAGGCCAAGTACATCTCAGAGCTGTATGGGCGTGAAGGATTGTTTGATGGTGAACCAGAAAATCTTACCATGGAAGAACAAATTATGTTTCTCAGAGCATACACCAGAGAATCCTACAGGCTTATACATGGGAAGTGAGTCTCATGGATGGGGGAACAGCTCAGTGTCCAATTCCCCAATACAGAGTTCCCATCCATACATTGCCAACCAAATCATCAGAGACTCATTTCCAGGCCAGTGCTTATATGGGTCATCTTCTCAACTGATCAAGAAGGAAAAAGACCAACCATTTTGCCAACAATAAGTGGGACCTCAATAAAGTTAAAGGTTTTCGCTGCATTGGTTCAGGGGGAGTTTGTTGGACCAAAAGAACCAATGAGCCGGATCAGAAAAACCTTTAAGTCCCACAGACGTCACAACAACTACTGAAGTCCATAACAGCTGAATACAACAACTGATTACAAAGTCTAAAGACAAGTGCTGAAGACAAAGTCTGAAGACAAGTGCTGAAGATAAAGTCTGAAGACAAGTGCTGAAGACAAAGTCTGAAGACACAAGTGTTGAAGACAAAGTCTGAAGACAAGTGCTGAAGACAAAGTCTGAAGACACAAGTGCTGAAGACAAAGTCTGAAGACAAGTGCTGAAGACCAAGTATCAAACGTTGTCATAACAACTGAAGAGGACTTCTTCAGTAGTTGTGACGGTTTACTTTCAGTAGTTTTATGTTTTATCTTTTCAGTAGTTTTGTAAAACGACTGAAGAGTTTGTTCTTCAGTCGTTGTAGTTTCAGTAGTTTCTTATCAGTAGTTTTATATTTTATACTTAGCACTCTGATATGTTCTCAGTAGTTGTGAACATTTCAGTAGTTTGTTAAGTGTTAGTTATTTTTGTAATAGATCCGCCAGTTGTCACTATCCCGTGATAACAGCAGTGATTGCACTCTATATAAGGAGTGTCAACCTTATTGTAATATGTGAATGATTGAGCAGAAATATTTGGTATAATTGAAACATTCCTTATCACAAAAATATATTCTCTCGTATTTGTTTACAAATATCAAATTCTTGCTATAAATTGTCTAATTCTTGATCTTATTCCGCTGCATTACACTCTAATCCATCGAACTTGTGATCACTGATCCTGACATTTTGCTCTAGTAGCAAGACATGAAGTTGTTAGGATATTTCTTGCTTTTGTTGTATCCAAGGATTTCAAGGTCTACCAACTTGATGTCAAGTGTGCTTTCTTATATGGGTGATTTATAAGGAGGTGTATGTCAAACAACCATCGAGATTTGCATACCCAGATCATCCTAATTATGTCTGCAAGCTTAATAAAGCTTTTCATGGGCTGCACCAAGCTCCAAGAAAGTGGTATGAGACACTATCTTAGTATCTCTATCAGC
>CM046036.1:66512520-66550020 GCA_025215565.1 Flaveria ramosissima
CCACCTATTCATCTTCTCTCCATCATCTGGGTAGATCGGTGTTCTACGAGTGCTTATTTGGTGATGTTAAAATCCGTAGATGGCGAAGCTATGGTGGTTGCGGGTTCTGGAAAGGAGAATAATAGAGAAAGAGAGCTATGGTGGATACCCATACAACTTCTGTACTAATCATTCTCCTCATCTTCTATGATGTTAAGCCAACCGACCTTAGAAGCTTCGGGGAAGCCATAGCTAAGAAAAGAAACGCAGAGAAAAGAAGACTTTAGGCTCAGAAGATGGAGCTATGGAAGAATACACTCACAGAAGCTGCTGTTTTGGAAGGGAAAGCTGCGAATGACAGGTAAACCCTCACCGGATGTTGATTTTTTTGAGACTGATGCCCCTAAATTTAATGCAAATGAAGAGAAAAGTGTCGAGATCTTTCAAAATAATTAAAGGTTAATAGGAAAATAAAAAACACAAACATGATGTGTTTGTTGAAATACCTTTTTTGTTAATCAATTTCCCCTTTTTTATTAGTAGGTTGTTGGGTGGAGAAACCAAAAATGGGACAACATAAGCTGTTTCAAAGAGAACATAAGTTGAAAATGAAACAATGTAAGTTGTTTTAAAGAGAATATAGGTTGAGATTAACAAGCACATATTTTCATTTATGGCATCAAGGAGCGTATTAGGTATACTTTAACAAATGCAGTTGTTCTTGTTGACTAATTGCTAATCTTGATGATATTGTTGGTCTGAGTAAATGGTGGAGGAGAACAAAAACACCCTGCTTCTGGTTTTGTTATGAAGTTTAAACATACTTGTTGCTATACTATTAGTCTTGAAGGTTGTAGATGCAAAATATTAGTTCATCATTACCAACCAGTTTTATTTTGTAAGTCAACTCATACAGGTGATGCATATATAGGAGATGTTACATTGAACAGAATGTTGATAAAATGTTAGGATTCTTTGGTCAATATAGTAGATAAATATTTATGTTTCATTCTCTTGTTCTAAGTAGATGAAACCAACTTAAAGTCACAAAATGATGGTTTGCAATGATGTTTTTCTTGATGCAAGTAAGATAATTTATAAGCTTTCATGTGAAATTTGTGATATAAACTAATCTGAAAGCAAGACTCTGCCTTATGTTTATACTTATATGTTTTTCTTAAATTAATAAGTAGAATTTTTATTTGTTAAGCTACCATTTGATTTAATTGTTTTGACCCGACCTAACCTGAATGAGGTATATTTTTGTTTGTTGTTAATATACCTTTAGAACCCGGTTACTAATACAAAACCTTTGTGTTCAAGTGCATCATACTCGCAATACAGATGACTAAAATCAACAAAAGGATTGTTTTCCTTATTTTTTAGGAACCTTTTGTTGGATCTAGAAAGGCTGGTGCAATCAAAACCAAATCACTTAGACTATTTTGGTGCAACTAATAAAGAACTTCCGAAGCTAAGTGTGGAACTTCCAAAGGAAAATGAGCTATTCCGAAGACAAAATGTAAGATCAACTTCCGAAGGAAAACTCCAACTTCCGAAGACAAAGTATTCACTTTCGAAGATCAAGACTTAGAGTGAAAGATCAGAAGTCAACTTCCGAAGTATGAAAGAAGTCCTCAAGCCTCGGAAGTATAGAAGCCTCTTCCGAAGTATAAGTGGCTTTGAAAGAACTTGTTCTTCCAAAGCCAGCTTACCTTCGGAAGACACTACTATTATCCAGTGGACATAAGTATGGTCTCCCTGACACTCCGCTGCAGACCTCTGAGATACTGCATGGCGTTTTCTCAAAAGCCATGTAGTTGACTATACTTTATTCCACTGTTTACCTTTATCAGTTAGTACAACCAACATTAGTTGGTGACAAAAGGTAAGTCATGGACATGTCATGATTACCATATCTCAGATAATACTTTATCTAAGATACCTTAACTTTAGCATTGTAGTATATGCTTTAGTCTTAGGTTTCCAGCTGGTATCAAAGTATATCCGGCTATAGGATCTAGTATATATAGTTTCTCATTGTAACTCATGTTTCATGCTTGTAAGAGTCTTGTAATACTTTGAGTTGAGAAGTAATATATACAAGTGCCTTGAAAATTATTTTCTTGTGTTCTTTGCTACTTATTATATTATTATCAACTCTTAGAAAAGATTCTACTTCATCTGATTTGAGTGTAGTATAAGTAAGTTTGAGAGAAATCCAAATGTTAAGTGACAAAACCCGATCCTGCAATTGATATCAGAGCTTTTTAGGCTCTTGATTGTGAGATCTTACCATCCTAATCAACCTGTTTTTCACTCCTCCTTACACCACACTCAAAATGGCCCTCAACAAGTCTGAAGTAGAGATGGGGACGATGACTAAAGCACCCATCATCACCTCTGAAAACTTCAGGTCATGGAGCAGACGTATGGAAGGCTTCATCAGGTATCAAGATAGCAAGATGTGGCAATCTATTGTCAATGGCCCGTATAAGCCAAAGGTGGCTGGTGGAAACGGTGCCATGATAGAGAAAGCCGTTGAAGACTACTCTGATGAGGACCGGAAGAAGCTGGACATTGATAACAATGCTATGATTGTTCTTATGACTGCAATTCCCAACTCCATCATGGTGGGGTTTGAGCATTGCAAGTCAGCCAAAAAACTGTTTGATACACTTGCTCACATGTACTCCAGCTCCAATGACTCTTAGAAGGACTAATTGAAGCAACAGTTCGAGAACTTCACCTACATTGCTGGAGAGACCCTCAACCAACAATACTTCAGGTAGATGGATCTCATTTCTTCCCTTCACTCTATGAAAATTGCTCTTGAACTTAGAGACCTCACAAGAAAGTTAACGAGTGCATTCTCCAATGAGTGGACGTTCTACTATGTCTCCATCAGGAGAACAGAAAATTTGAACACCCTCACCATGACCGAACTCTATGGCATCCTTGATGGATACCGTTTGGAAATGGAAAACAAGAGAGGCCATCAGACAAGCAGACCCTTGAGTCTTCCTGCTAGCAAAGCTTTAATGGTTGCTGAAGGCTCAGGACCCTCCGAACCTCAACAGTACCTGACTTACACCCAGCAGTCATCCTGTTCTTCTGGGCCATACATCACATTTCCTGAGACTCCAAGGTCTCAACAAGCTCAATAAAGCTCCTTTCAGAACAGCTGTGCTTTTGTCTCAGGAAGTTGACACTCTAGTGATTATCAGTATTGCTTTGCTGATCTAGAGTGCTTCAGCCCACATGACGTGGAATACGTGGACATAGTCCAACAAATGGCTCTCTTAACCTACAGAGCAAAGAAGTTCTTCAAAAGAACTGGAATTCCTCAGAACCCAATCAATAGCAAATTTGGGTTTGACAAAACCAAGGCCAAATGTTACAACTGTAACCAACTTGGTCATTTTGCAAGGGAATGCAAGGCTCCCAAGTCTAATCCGGGAACCTGACAGGCCTCCACACATCCCTCTACACCAAAGCCCACTGGAAAGTCAACAGAGACAGCTGCAATGGCTCAAGAAGTTGACTGAATCTTCATGGTACAGGATGTGACTCCTGCTCAAGCACTCATGGCCGGAACAGATGACAATAAGGTATATGAACATCTCTGTACTCCTGCCTGTGTTGCTAAGGTTAAATTGTATCAGGACTACAATATGGAGATTAAATCCGATATTGAGTCTTTAAATGTTTTAAAATCTAATTTTAAAAGGGTTGAATCTGACTATCAAAGAAAGATTGAGGAGTTGGAGAAAACTGTGTCCTTATTAAAACATGAACACACAAACTATAAGACTCAAATAAATGATTTAATATCCAAATTATCTGAGGCTCAAGCCAAGCTTGTCACACCTGAGGCTCAAGCCAGGAAGTATGCTACTTCTGAGCAGAACTTCTAAGCCATTCTTGCAGCTGAGGCTCAAGCCAGAAAGTATGCTATTTCTGAGCAAAACTTCCAAGCCATTCTTGCATCATCCTCCCACTCAAAACTTTGTTACCAAAACAAAGTTGGGTTGGGAGCCAATGAAATTGCTCCACCACACTCTTATGAGTCTATAAGACAACCAAGGTGTGGTACTGAAGAGCAAGAGGTTCCATCTGCTGACCCACCTTCTCATGAGTCAAAGAATGATGCAACCATGGAGACCATCACAGGAAAGAACCAGGTAATTTTACCCACTCCTATCGGTGATGATCAACCCCTGACCACCAAAGCCAGAAGAAGCAGAGCTAAGGCAGCCAGAAAAACTGCCAAGAAAGTGGCTAAGTCTAAGCTGAAGATAGACCCAAAGCAAAAGGGTGTATTCATCTCAGCTGGATTCCAGATGGTAGGAAACTCTGATTCAGGAAAAGAGTGTAGTACCAGCACTCCTGTCCTACCAAAGGATCAGAAGTTAAAAGGAAAGGTTGCTGATGAAGAGAAAAAGAACAAGAAACAATAATCCTCAAATTCCCAAAAGATTAACATTGCATGCATAATGTGTGGTCTGCAAAACCACATGGCCAAAGATTGTTACCACAATCCTGCTAGCACACATTATGCAAATAATGTTAAAAAGGAAGGAGTCAGGGAAGGTTTCTCATTTGGACCATATCAAATGGTTCAAGTGATGAAAAAGGGAAAGCTTGTTTCCGAAGCAAGGTTGCTTTCGGAAGAAGGTCCTTCTTCCGAAGGTAAAATGGCTTCGGAAGCTAGAGCTGTCAAGACTCAAAAGAATAAAAGAGTCCCCTTGAAACTATCCCAGAAGAAGGCTACTTCGGAAGAAAAGATGGTGAAGGCTTCTTCCGAAAACAAAAAAGCTTCGGAAGAATGCCATGCTGCAAAAGCTCCAACAAGCTCATCCTTCATGATCAACCAAGGGATGGAATGGAAGATCAAGGAAGATGTTGCAGCCCAAACCTCTTCTTCAAAGACATCCATTAAACCCCCATGCATAAATTTTGGTTCAATTATGTCACTATCATTGGATGAACCCAAGACCAACAAGGCTTGGGTTTCCAATCAAAACTATTCATCTCATCTTATGTGCAGGGACATCCATATGATAAGAATAACAATGTTTGGATTGTGGATAGTGGATGCTCCAGGCACATGACAGGGAACAGACATCTCCTTCAACAATTTCAACATTATGATGGAGGTCCTGTCCAGTTTGGAGGTGAGGCCAAAGGATATATTTCTGGCATAGGAATTATATCCAATGGAAAATTAGAAGTTGACAAAGTTCACTTTGTCAAACAGCTTGTACACAACCTGTTAAGTGTTTCTCAGTTCTGTGATCAAAAGCATCAAATGCTCTTCATAGAACATGAGTGCATTACCCTCAAACCCGGGATGACAATTCCTCAGTAATTGGTGCTTCTTAGATCTCCCAGGAAAAGGGATATGTACAAGCTGGATATGAACAATGCTTCCCTAATGGGTGAAGTATCATGCTTTCTTTCCATAGCTGATGGTGATGAGTCAACACTATGGCATAAACGAATGTGTCATGTAAATATTAAGACAATGAATAAATTGGCTAAAAATAACTTGGTACATGGTTTGCCTAAAAAGGAATTTTTCTGCAAAGATAACTGTGTTGCATGCCTGAAAGGGAAGCAACACAAGGCATCTCATAAATCCAAATTGTTAACTCCATCACCACTCCATTACACTTAATGCACATGGATCTATTTGGTCCCACAAGTATAATGAGCATTGGAAGAAAATCATATTGCCTTGTGATTGTTGATGATTTTACTAGATTTGCATGGGTATTCTTTTTAAGAACCACAGATGAAACTGCTGAAACTTTAAAATCTTTTATTCTTAAAGTAGAAAATCAAATTGATCACAAGGTTAAAATAATTAGAACTGATCAAGGGACTGAGTTTAAGAACCACGTTCTTGACTCATTCTATAACTCAAAAGGGATTGCTAGACAATATAGTGCTCCTAGAACTCCTCAACAAAATGGTGTTGCTGAGAAGAGGAACATGACACTTACTGAGGCTGCTCGGACCATGTTAGCTGATTCAAAGCTGCCTCTAACATTCTGGGCAGAGGCAGTCAACACTGCATGCTATGTGCAGAACAGAGTTCTTGTAGTTAAGCCACATGAAAAAACCCCTTATGAGCTATGGAACAAGAGGCCACCATTCATTGGCTTTCTAAGGTCCTTTCGCAGCAGGTGTACCATACTTAACACAAAAGACAATTTGATAAAATTTGCTAAAAAGTCGGATAATGCTATCTTTGTTGGACATTCCTCTAACTCTAACGCTTATAGAGTTTATAACATTAAGAATCAACAATTGGAGGAATCTTTCAACATTGTAGTTAATGAGCACACTCCTTGTGTTAGGGGGACTGGCCCTGATCATATCTTTGATTTAGAATTGTTTCCAAACTATTCTAAACCATCTTGTGAGAATGTTTCAGCTGGAACAGGTGCTCAAAGTGATTCTGATGATGACCAACTGTTTGAGCTACACAGACCTATTCCAAGTTCTCCAAGAGCTGCAACAAATCAAGCTCCCACTATTAGCAGATCTGATAGTATGACTATCTCAAGGGATAGTGGAGCTTCAACCAGCGGTTCACCTGTTGACCCTCAAACTTTATTAGGTGACACTGCACAACACCAAGCTGATGGAAGCAACATCTTGAAGGAACAGACAACTGTTAATGCTGCTTCACAGCAAACAAATGATGATGATGTTTCTTATTCAGTCAATCAGTCCTTATTGAATGAGATTGAAACAGCAGCTGGAACAAGTGTTCTAGCTCCTGAGCAAAATATGTCCAATCTGGATCTATCTTTGCAACTTGAGGTAATTCCTAGACTTAGGATTCACAACACTCATCCAGCTGAGAACATCATAGGGGAAGTCTCTGATGTTGTGAGAACAAGAGGACAAACTCACAATGGGAATGTCTGCTTGTACTCATGCTTCTTATCTCAAATGGAACCCAAGAAGGTGGAAGATGCCTTGAAAGATAGTAGCTGGGTTGAATCAATGCAAGAGGAGCTGCTTCAATTCAAAAGACAAAAGGTTTAGAACATATGTCCGCTACCATCTGGTCAAGTACCTATAGGCACTAAATGGGTTTTCAGAAACAAGAGAGATGATAGAGGCTTGATCATCAAGAAAAAAGCAAGTCTGGTGGTTCAAGGATACACTCAAGAGGAAGGAATCGATTATACTGATGTCTTTGCACCTGTTGCAAGACTTGAGGCAGTTAGGATCTTCCTTGCTTATGTTGCATCCAAGAATTTCACTGTCTACCAGCTTGATGTCAAGTGTGCCTTTCTATATGGGGATATAGATAGGGAAGTCTATGTATGCCAACCTCCAGAATTTGAAGACCCACAACATCCCAACTATGTGTGCAAATTGGATAAAGCTCTATATGGGCTGCACTAAGCACCTAGGGTGTGGTATGAGACTTTGTCTCAGTTTCTCCTGAAGAATGGTTACACTAGAGGTACCATTGATAAGACTCTTTTCATAAGGAAGTCTGGGAAAGACATCTTGCTCGTTCAAGTCTATGTTGATGACATCATATTTGGTTCCTCACATGACCAAATGTGTAAAGACTTTGAGAGCATCATGAAGAAGAAGTTTGAGATGAGTTCCATGGGAAAAATGTACTTTTTCCTTGGAATTCAGGTGAAGCAAATGAAGAAAGGGTTTTTCATCAATCAATCTAAGTATGTCAATGACATCTTAGAAAGATTTGACATGAAAGATTGTAAGGCAGCCAAATCACCTATACCTAGAAACCATAATCTCTACCCTGACTCTGAGAGGGAGGATACTAATCAATATCAGTATAGAGCAATTATTGGTTCTCTGAAGTATCTCACAGCAAGTGGACCTGATATCATGTTTGCGACTTGTATTTGTGCAAGATATCAGGCTGCTCCAAAAATGTCTCACCTAGTTGCTGCGAGAGAATCCTCAGATACCTCAAAGGAGCACCTAAATTAGGTCTCTGGTATCCAAGGAATAGTGATTTCAATCTCTATGGTTACTCTGATAGTGATTATAGTGGCTGCAATATCAACAAGAAAACAACATCCGGTGGATGTCAATTTCTTGGTGGAAGGATCATCTCATGGCAATGCAAGAAGCAATCCTGTGTCACTACATTAACTGCTGAAGCTGAATACATTGCTGTTGCTAGTTGTTGTGCTCAGCTGCTGTGGATTCAGAACCAGATGATAGGCTACGGATTCAACTTCATGACACTCCTATCCATATTGACAACAACAGTGCTATCTCCATTACTGAAAATCCAGTGAAGCACTCCAAGACTAAGCACATTGATATCAGGTACCATTTCATTAGAGATATTCATGAGAAAAATCTAATCAAGCTAATCAAAGTTGACTCAAATGAACAATATGTTGACTTGTTCACCAAAGCCTTTGATGAACAAATATTCAAATATCTCATTACAGCTATTGGGATGATAAACTTTGATTAGTCTATCTCATTTGAAAACCTTTTAATGTGTAAAGTCTTGTGTCAAAACAATCTAAACCCTGTTACAGAAAGTCCTTCTCTGAATTTCACTCTAAGTATAAATTCTTCCGAAGAGGAGTTAACCCTCGGAAGATATTTTACATATCTTCCGAAGCAAATTCCTCCCAGGATAATTTTCTTCTCGGAAGAGTTGTTTCGTCTCGGAAGAAGCGATTGATTTCATATCAGATCTACTTCTGAAGCTTATAACACTCTCCATTCGGAAAGCAACATTTACTCGCAGAAGTAAAAACTTTACCTTCGGAAGTAAATTTGCCTTCGGAAGAACATTACCTTCGGAAATGCTTTATACTCAGAAGAAAGACTTTACTGTGTAACGGAAATCTTTTGGGCCCCACTCTATAAAAAGTAAAGATTTTTTTAATGATGTCGGATTATTTAAATGGACTAAACCTTACCGCCCCTGTCACATCCTCCACTGAAACGTCCCATCATCTTATCCAAACCCTTTAAACCGCCATTTCACCCATTTAAATAACTCCGGCTAATCAATTTCATCTTTTTACCAAATTTACTGCCCTAAAAGCTTCCTTTATCCCCAAATTCACCTAATTCCGAACTATCTTCCTGCAACTTTCTCAAATGGCACTTAACCCTCAGCACAACCAAGTCGCACTCCTTGATTCTTCAAGGGATGCTGACTTCTCAGATATCATCTCCTTTCTTACCCAATCATCTTATTACACTGCTCTGACTGTTAACCCCATAGTTTACTCAAATCACATGGCCGAATTTTGGGCCAATGGTCAGATTGAAACCCTAAATGGGGTTAGGGTAATAAGATCGAGCATCTATGGCCAAGAGTTGGTCATTTCCAAACAACTCATCAGGGAGCATCTCGAGCTTCATGATGAGGGCACTCCTACAGAGTTCCCCAAAACAGATTTGGACAACACCTATATCCAAATGGGATATGGTGGAGATGTAAGCAGGTCAACCGTTTACAAGTTTAACTTCTCTTACAACTGGAAGTTCCTGTTGCATGTTGTTCTTCATTGCTTGTCCAACAAATCTGGGGGATGGGATCAAATTCCATACGAACTAGGGTGCCTAGTTCATGGTTTGGTGAGAAGCCTCCGATTTAACTACTCAAGATTTATGTTGACCAATCTTATGGGAAACCTTCAACGGGACACATTCTTCATGTATCCCAGGTTTCTTCAGCACATAATCAATTGTGAGTTGGACCAGAGTAAGCTTGTCTTTGCAGCTGCTCTGGTTGTTCCTCAAATGAGGCCAACCATCTTCAAGACTTTGAAGAGAGTGTCCACCAACTTCACCAGAAGATATACTGCACTTCTTCCCGGTATGACTAAGCCAATGGCTCTTGGTGACATCCCTGTTAACCCCACAGGTGATGAACCCACACCAGAAACTTCCCTCACTGCCAAATCTACCTTCTCACCCCGTTACTATCACCTATCAAAGATGCCCCAAACGAACCCTTGTTCAATCTTCTCTATTTGAACAAGCTCCTCCTGTTCAATCCAAAAATACTAGAGTGGAACAATGGGCTCCCACTCAGTCTGAGGTCCAACCATCCTTCACAATTGACCTTAATATGGGTATTGAGTCTCCTCAGTCTCAAACCCATGAGCCCAAAACCCAAACTGAAAACCTTCAGGGAGAGTCTTTATACTCCCCTGAGCAGCCAAAAAGGGACAGCCCTATCATAGGCTCAATGACTTTAGACATTAATCAAAGTCTCGAGTCATTAGGCTTAACCTCTATATCCTTTATTGACCTACTAATAGGAGCTGATGAATAGATTATGTCTCTTCAAGGCAATGAAGTTGATCCACAACACCCTCTTAAGGATCAACAGAGCCCAGAGAGACCTCTTACCTCTAGCGCCCATTAACAAGCCTTTACTGAGGTGAGTCCCACTGATGTGGAGGAAACTCATGTTGATTCAGCTGCCACTACTAAAGGAGCCTCAATGGACCTTCAGGACAGTGGTAACATTACTGAGACTGAATCTACAGCAACCATGCCCTTTGATGACTCTGAAAGAGAGATCATTGAGCAAGGGAAACCAGGGCGCCAAGAAACCACATCTGGTGGTGAGGATGAACATACTAGGTATGTTACCTCATCTTCCCATGATTCTTCAAAAGAAGATGAGGGAAGACTGCAACTTACCGTTGAAGGCCTACTTTCTAAAGTCTTAAATCTTGAATCTAAGGTTAGGACTTTAAAGAATAGGTCTGCCACTCAGCAACTTGAGATTGAAAATCTCAAGGCCAAACTAGCTGAGAAACAGATTGAGAGGTTTGTTAGGCATGTACCAATTCAGGTTTCATTGACCTCTTCCTCCAGCTCATCAAGCTCTCAAGATGATGCTACCAAAAAGGGGGAGAGTGTTCAGGGACAAAGCCAAAGACAAGAGGAACCACAGAGTCAAGCTCTCACTTCCTTAAGTTCAAGATATCCTACGCAACAAGCTTCAGTTTTTCCTGAGCCTCCTCCTCTAGTTGTAATTCAAGTGGATCAAAGGATGCTCCAAGATCTCAATAGGTTCTTTAAAAAGTTCCTGTTGGAATCTCTCATTGAATAGCCAAGTCCTGACTTGTTTGTGATTTACTTCGGAGCTCAAGAGCTTCAGAGTTTAAATACACCTTCTACCACTATTAAGGAAGTTGGTCAACCTAAAGTCCTAGTGGAACCTGAGATTAACTTCGAAGGGGAAACAAGGACTGATGGCCCAGCAACTAAGATAGTTGGGATAGATAGTGCATTCTCACAGACTTCCGAAGCACAAGTCAAAGTCTCGGAAGAACAACTTCAATCTTCCGAAGCTGAGATTGCAGCTGCGGAAGGACTATTCTCTTTATCCGATGATCTAATAGTCACAGATGCAATCCTAGAACATGCATCTAAGGTTAATAGCGAGGATTTTCTCACCCAACCCCTAGCTCAAACATCAGCATTAACTCCAGCTCCTATTTCCATCACTCAACCTGAACCTTCAATCCAAGAACCCCCAAAGTCTAGCACTTCCGAAGACATCAAAGGAAAGAGAAAGATGACTAAGGAAGAGCTTCAGGAGGAAGAATGGTTAGAAAAACTCAAAAGAAAAGGAAGACTTCCAACTGGAAAACTGCTAGCTACCAGTAGCAAAGCAGCTACAGCCAACCAGGATGCTATCAACAATAAAAGAAGGGTGGAAATCATTGACAGACTTGTCAATCTAGGAGCTGTGAGTGAAGATGTACTACTACCACTAGAGGAGTTAGTTGAGTTGGAAAAGACAACTTTGCTGCAAAAACAACAAAAAGAAGAAGCAGCAAGGTTGGCCTTAGGAAGAAAGGGAGAGGAAAGAAAGAGAAGCTGATCAACAGCTTAGGAGGGAAAGGATAACTTTCCTAACTTCCAGGGGTTTCTCTCTAGAAGAACTAGCTGATGTTGAAGGGGAAGAAGGAAGAAGGACGAGGAAGCAGGACTAGCTGCTGCCAAGAAGATAGGTGAAATGGCCTGGATGAAAGACTATCTCCGGGCTCATGGCTTCTCTAGCAGGCAGGTGGGTCCTATGTCTGAGAAGACCCTCCAGCGACATGTCAGTGGCATAAAGGCTGACATTCGCTTGGGGAAGAGGAAGAAGATGTACAAAAGGGGACATGGGATGATCTTCAAACCAACCACTCAACCCCAACATCAAACCCAACCACAACCTGAACCAATTCTTTTTCCATTCCCCATCAAAACTGTACCAACCACTGAACCTTACACCCCTGAACCTACACCATCACCCTTACCAACCTCCACACCTCAACCACCTAAACTACCTATCCTCCAACCCAAAACACTAGCCAGAACCCAAACACCACAACCTACCTAACAACCTCTCAAACCATCCCCTCAGCCTTCTAAACATCTCCCCTTAGAGGAGTTCAAGGCAATCAAGACAAAGCTTATCAACTGTACAACCCTGAGCGACATCTCCTGTGAGGAGGATTCAGTCAAACTGACTTATGTTAATGGATCCTCATGTTCCCTTACTAGAGATCAATTTCTTGATCTGCCCAGAGGAACATTGGACCAAGCTGCAAATCTCCTTGGCCTCAAGTCAGATGCTTTGAATGAGGAAGAAAAGAAGCTAAGGAGAAGGCTGGTGACTCTGTTGGATACCAAGAAAGGTGACCGGGTGCCAAGACAACCCCTTGTGCCAAGGAAAAAGATCATCCAGTGGAGGTTCGAAGACTCTTCTCATAACTTTGTTGTTGAGAGAGAGTGTAGAGCTCAACAGGCTAAAGGTCTCATCTCTGCTACACTTAAGCAGATTTGATATTGTCGAGTTAGCAAAGAAGCCACTCTCCAACCCCTCCAACTCTGAAGTCGCTGCTCACATAATAAATCACCTGGACAGTCTTCATCTGGTCGAGCTGACTGCTAGGACCAAGATTGAAGAAGAGTTGAAACTGAGAGAGGAGTAGAAAAGGAAGGGATCAACAACCAAAGGCAAAGCCTTTCTATAAATAGTTGAGGGTCCTGAACTTGAATCCATAGTTAGATGGGAGTATGACTATAACTCCATCAACTGACTCTTTTCAAGGGGCACAGCAAAGGGTACATGTCATTCAGAGTGATAGACTGGATCTCCTATCCACTAATGACTTGTACAAGCTTCTCAGCACCACTTCAGGGAAGAACAAGGACATAGACAAATATCTTCTGTCCCAGGTGTTGAAAGCTTTGAGAAGCAGAAACAAGTGAGGTTTTGGTAGCATCAGCCTAGGGGGAGTTTGTTGGATCTAGAAAGGCTGGTGCAACCAAAACCAAATCACTTAGACTATTTTGGTGCAACTAATAAAGTGATAGGTTCAAATGGATCGATCTATGATTGTTATCAAGCAATTGACAATTGTATGAACAATGTAATCAAAACTAAGAAATATCACTTCATAGCATTTTCATTGATATTAGTAGGATTACAAAGTGCAATCGAGAGAAAATATCAAAATATCTTTCAAAGTCTTCTAAACGTCCTACCTGCACTAGAAAAAGTAATCCTATTTATACTAATAACAAGAAAGCAATAAGGAACATATATTTACATAATAATTCCCTACACTATGATAAAAACTATTCTAAAGACTAATTTGCTAATATTTCTAGGGTTCTAACAATACTCCCCCTAAGATTTGCATTTGTCTTCAGCAGGAGAAGTCTTCTGGTTCTTCCTTGATCTTGAACATTGGCTTCTTTTTATATAACTCTAGTTCTCGAAGAGCTTTCTTTATAGAATACTTGAACTTCTCAGCTAGAATTCTTTGCTCCGGCTTAGAGTCATCTGTCTTTATCTCCATTGCTTCCATCATCATCAAAGTTTCTTTAGATAAGCCTGCAATATCAACAGTAGCATACTCTCTATTGGCCTTGGATTCTCTTTGGTGTAGATTTCTAATACTCCCTTGCTTGATATTCTCATGAATTCTATATCTTTGATGTCTTTCTTCATAATGTTAGCATACGCCATAGCCTTCCTCAAAGAAATTCTTTCCATTGCTGCATTCATTACTTTGATTATTGTCATAAAATATTTTCTGTCATTTTTAGCTTCAACAGAGGATACTTGATCAAATTTCTCATTTGACAAAAATGATATGTAACTTGGATGAAGTAACTTTAGCATATCATGTCGTTCTCCCAATCATCTTCATCTCTTGCAAGCTTTAAATAAAAAGTATCAGAATCATAAAACCATCTTTTGATTGGTTTTGATGTCTGAGTACCATTTATCACTTTCAGACCAGGATTGGTTACTTTCTCAAAGAATTGATCTCCAAAAGCCTCTACATATTGATCTACCTTATCCTCTTGATCACTTCTAGTTTTCAGAAAAGATGGCATTCTGGAGATTCCTCTATCAAGTAACTTTACAAAATTTTCTCCTCTGGCAGCCTTTGATGGATTAATGAGAGGCAACTTATGCAA
The DNA here is from genome assembly GCA_025215565.1 of Flaveria ramosissima. NCBI lineage: Eukaryota > Viridiplantae > Streptophyta > Magnoliopsida > Asterales > Asteraceae > Flaveria > Flaveria ramosissima. Next base: position 66,526,987 of record CM046036.1, read on the forward strand.
TTCTTTTAAATCTTGAACTGGAGGATTAACAATGCTAGAATAAAAATGATACACATCACAAATTGCATTTACTCTCTTTATTAGAAAAGCATCAAACACCTCATCATACTTCCAAGCAACTATCTTCACTTCTTTTGTCTTATTAGGCACAATCATAACATTTAACAGCTCTGAAATAGATTGTCCTTTTTGCAGCACATTTCTCACTATGTCTCCAGCAGATCTTGCTTTGTTCCATAGTTGTTTTTTATTCAAATCAACTTTGTATGCTTGATGCTCTGTGTTAGGAAACATTTTCATCAATTCTTTTCTTCTCTCATGAGTTTTTCTTACTAACTCCATTGATTTTATCTCCTGAGGCTTCAAAATATTTGTTCTCTTTGTGATTTCCAGATATTGAGGATTATCCATGTCAAGTACAATCATCTTATTATACATCTTTTCTGTCTGTCGAAAGCTTCTCACTAACTTCTCAATGATTATCCTTGTAATCTTTGTAGTCTTTTTCATGGATAGTTTCTTGATTGCAACCACATCCTCAAAGCAGGTATACTCATATCATCTGGATCATGATGGTGCAATTCCTCCTCAGGAATATCATCAATATTAATAAATTCACTCATAGGTGCCCATTCTCCATGTTCTTGACTTATCTCATTTTGATCAACAGGTGTTGTTGATTCTGCTATCATGCACTTCTAATTTTCTTCATTTATTTGAGATACAATCAGTCCATCCAAGAATACTCTATTGTACTTCTGTCTGACTAGATAATTATTTATGTCTTTAAAATCAATTGGTATGTCATCTTGAACAATAGGAGATTTAACAAAATCACATACATCTTCATCTTCTAGCACCTCGTCATACCATTCGTCTGGTAGATCAAAATCTAAATCCTCAAGAGCTTCTATTCTTTGTTGCATTTCAGTTTCTTCTAAATTTTCATCTATATCAACAATCTTTTGAACTTTTGAAGGAACTGAGGATGGATCAACTTCATCTATCTTTCTCTTTCCTTTTTCAGCTTCAGAGAACTTTCCAGATTGAATTTCTTGGATTTCTGGTAAAGTTTCTTTCTCACCAACCATTCCTTCATTTTCTTTCTCTGGCTCTTTCAAACTTTCTTTTAATCTTTCGATCTCTTCACACATTGTTTTCACCTTTTCTTCAAGATCAGTTATCATGATGTTTTTCTTTTCATCATTTGCTTTCAACAATACATTTTCTTCTTTTAATCTTTCAATTACTTCATTTTGATCTTTAATTTCGGCTTTCAATTCATCAATTACTTCTAAATTCTCATCAATTTCTGTTTGCACACAAACATTATTTGTTTGTTTCAATTCCTTTTCTTTCTCTTTCTCAATCACAACTTCCACACTTGGTGATTGCACATGAGAAATAACATTCTCTTTGATAGGCTCAGACCATATAAAATCAAAATTAAAGCCTTGATTAAAATCAACATGATCAATAGTTTCATTTTCAACACGATCATCATTTCTCTGATCATTCATTGCAGTATCAATAACATCATTTGTATTCATTTCCTCTTCATTATCAATTCTATGATCAGATATTGTTTGCTCACTATCCATTTCTTGAATAGTTTCTTCATCATTAACTTCTATTTCATCTTCTTGATCATCACCTTGATTGTCATCATCATCATTAGAAGAACTTTCATCATCATCATTTTCTTCATTATCATTATCTTCATCATCATTATCTTCTTCATCATTTTCTTTCTCATCATCAGCATTAGAAGAACTTTCATCTTCATTATCTTCTTCATCATCATTAAATTCTTCAACAACTTCTTCAATAACATCTTCAATAAGATCATTAGGATTCACAGGTTCATCCTCAGACAAATGAAAGTGTTGTTGATTAACATCAACAATATCATCAGCTACATTTCTCATGTACTCAAATAAAGGTACATTATCTGCTCCTGTGATCATAGCAAGTCTCTTATACACCACTTCAGATATATGCTCTAACTCAAGTCTATCCCTTTGTATACCATAAGCATAAATGTCTGGATATTCTTCATTTATGATCAATTGGAGAAATCTTACATATATTGCTGGTCTTGCACACATAGCATATACATACTTCGTTCTTAGAAGAAATCTGATCATCTCTTCATAACCAGTAGATTCTCTAACTTCTTCATTTAGAAAAGCAACAACATTATGCTTAGGCTCAAACTTTAAAGTAGACATCTGTCAATCAAAAAGAAACTTTAATTAGTTTGGAAGATTATACTTAATTAAGTTTTTATCAACAATGAAACAAGTATAATTCCTCCAATTGATTTATATTTACTTAATAATTTTATATTTTAAAATTTGATCATTTAAACATTCAAACATATGAACTTACTGTTTTTATGATTTAATCAAATTTTAAGATATAAAACCAATTAAGTGATTTTGTTTCTAGATGATTTGAGCTAACAAATTGAGTTTTGATGAAAAACAGATAAGTTTTGATTAAAAAATTCAAGTGTCGATTCATTTCAAGATTATTATTAATTATTATATTTACTCTGATGATCGTTGAATCAAGAAAGAAATTTTGAGATGAAATTTTGTTTTGATGATGACAATTTGTTCGCAGTCCATTGTTATTAACAAAATCATGTTTCATTTTTTAACAATCAATCACAATGAATCACTAATTTAAGATTTATTCATGTTTTAGGGTTCGAAGGCCTGAACAGGTTTCAAACGTCTGATTTAGATGATTGAAATTTGATGATATAATCTCACAAAGTTGATTGCATTCACTGATATTACCTTGGAGAATCAATCAATCTTAGAAATGACAAGTAATCAGTTAGTATTTGAGTGAGTCGGAACTGATAGTATGAACAAAGCGAATGAGAGTATGAAATGTTAGAATGAAATGAAATATGTGCAAGTGTTATATTTATATAAGTGTAAAAATCATTGGACGCTTTACATTGTTTAGACGCATGACCACTGTTGAGACGCATGAGGTCTGGTAAACCTTAGACGCATGAGTTTTACTTGGTCAAATTTTGATTTTGAATCTAGGCGCATGAGCACTGTTCAGGCGCATGACCTAGAATGAAATGCCTAACACTTGTTTTATTTTAATGAGATGTTTGGTACTGTTTAGGCGCATGAGCTTCTACAAAACGCCCAACACTTAACCACAAATTTTAGACTTATGATTACTGTTTAGACGCATGAGGATGACACAAAACGTCCAACACTTATCATAAAACTGAAATTTCATCATGCTTCTAAACTTAGACTTATGGTCACTGTTTAGGCGCATGAGACATCCATACGTCCAACACTTGTCTAATTTTCACAAATTTCATTCAAACTGGACTTATGATCAATTTCACTGTTCTTCATGAAAATTTTCAACCTTTGGTCAAACTTTAACTTAAAGCCTTAGACTATGACTGTTTGATCAAAACTTTGACTTTTTGACCAACTTTTGACTTTTTGACCAAATTTATTATAATTAACTTCCCGTCATTTTAGTCTCAAAAATTTTATAAAATACCAAACATTCTCAATTCTTTGCAAGAAGCTTTTCCAAACAATAGACAATTTGGAAATTTATTTTTTGATTCATTTGAAGACATATCAAACACATACTACTTGAATAATTTTTACATCATTCTTTTCAACTTTTATTTTGGTTTTCTCTTTTTCAAAATTTTACTCCCCCTAAACTTTTAAGTTCATAAACTTAGAAGTTTATATGTGTGGAAATTGAGAAAAACAATCATTATTAACATGCCTGCACATATAAAACATGCAAAAATTGAAAATAAAGCAGAATCAGCAAAATACTACTAGATGTACACAGAATTATATGCCTGCAGTGAGCTCATACCAGAGAATAATCAGCACATTAAAGTAAAAAACATGATGAATAATCATGAACATTGATTAAAACCTGATCAAGTGTGTTCCAGGTTAGCAATATTGCAGCAAAGGAGACACAAGATCTAAGGACAGGTAATAAGTACTTTTGGTAAAAGTATCAACACACTTACTTTTTCAATTCTTGGATTATTAAGGTTCTATTAGGTATGACATTATGGACCCCACACTTAGACTTAAAGAGTCTAACCCTCTTCAAGGTATGCAAGCAAACACTTTTTCTCAGCTTATTTACCTGACATATATGAATAACCAGATCTCATGTTTAGGTCAATAAGAGAATCATTATGGTAAAACCATTTGATAATCTCTGAGAAAACCACCATGGACAAGCCATTAGGTAATTCCCGAATCCGTTTCATAAAGAACTAGATATAGATGATTCATAAGAACTAGAGGACATCCATTTTGGACTTTTGAAAGGATTGTGCACATTGGCATCTTTTGCATCAAGTGAGAATATCCAGGTCTGTAATCACTTACAACAGAGGATACCTCGTCACTTCAGGTCTATGATGACTCATAACAGAGAAATGAACAGATGCAGTAAACTGATCTCATGGTTATTTATATCACCATCAGGTGTGAGTTTGTGACTTGACAAACAATCAATCAGAAAAGTTAAGACCACTCATAAGACCTAAGATGAATACCCACAATGCATAATGATTTAGTTAAATCACAAGAATTTACTTTTTCAGTATAATTGCATGACTATACCAGCACATCATATCTGATCATGTCAGACTTTATTATTGAGTGAAGAATGCAACTGATTATATCTGATGTACTATCATCGCTCACATGTTGCAAAGGCATATGCAATCCAAAATAAAGAAATGTCAAAACTAATATTTTTGGATTTTTCTTTTTATAAGATTCTAATTTTGTACTTTCTTTTTCATTTAACACACACACACATAGAATATACAATCAGGCAGTCAATTTTGATGTTTTCCCTTTTTGAAGTTTAAAATAGGTGGGAGGGTTATTATCATTTTGATTAGATAAAATCATCTTTCAACATAATTAATAAGGCCAATAGATTCAACCAGATTCTCAAACCTTCATGGTAGAAAGGATTTAGTAAACAGGTCAGCTAGTTGTTTGTCAGTTGAAATTTGAATCAAAATGATTAAACCTTTTTCAGAGTTATCTCTGAGAAAATGATATCGAATTTTAATATGTTTTATTTTTGAATGTTGAACATGATTAGCTGTTATAAACATAGTAGCAGTGTTATCAATGTAAATAGGAGTTTTAAGAAAATTGAACCCGTAATCCAATAGTTGATTTTGCAACCAAAGGATTTGAGAACATCCTGCTGAGGCAGCAATGTACTCAGCTTCTGCAGTTGATATTGAGACATTTGTTGGTTTCTTACATTGCCATGAGACTAATCTGGGACCCAAAAACTGACAACCACCCGTAGTAGATTTTCTATCTTGACTACATCCCCCATAATCAATGTCAGTATATCCATGTAACTCGAAATTTCCTTCATAAGGATACCATAACCCTAGAGCTGGTTTTCCTTTGAGATATCCGAATATGCATTTGACAGCAATTAGATAAGATTCCTTCGGGTCTGATTGATACCTGGCATAGACATAAACAACATACATTATGTCAGGTCTAGATGCAGTTAGATACATCAAAGAACCAATCATAGATCTGTATAATTTTTGGTCTATAGATTTTCCTTTTGGATCAGAATCAATCTTGGTGTTTATGTTAGTTGGAGTTCTGATGGATTGACAATCTTGCAGATTGAATTTCGTCAATAGTTTATGAACAAACTTCTCTTGATTGATGAAAATACCATCTGCAGATTGAGTAACTTGCAATCCAAGAAAGAAATTGATTTCTCCCATAGAACTCATCTGGAAACGTGATTTCATGATTTCTTAAAATTCTGAGCACAGTTTTTGACTGGTTGATCCAAAAATGATATCATCTACATACATTTGTACACAAAGAAGATCAGATGCATCCCTCTTGATGAATAAAGTAGGATCAATGTTTCCTCGTGTATATCCATGTTGGATCAAGTGCTGTGACAAGGTGTCATACCAGATTCTTGGAGCTTGATGTAAACCATATAGAGCTTTGCTAAGCTTGTACACACGATGAGGAAATTCAGCATCTTTAAAACCTTGAGGTTGCTTAACATACACATCATCGGTGATTGGACCATACAAAAATGTGCCCTTAACATCCATTTGATACACTTTGAATTTCATATAGGAAGCATATGCCAGAAAGACCCGAATTGCTTCTAGCCTTGCAACTGGAGCAAATACTTCGTCATAATCTATTCCTTCCTCCTGAGTGTATCCTTGAGCTACTAATCGAGCTTTGTTTCGAATGATTATTCCTATGTCATCTGATTTGTTTCTGAATAACCATTTTGTGCCTATGGCATTCTCTCCTTCAGATAAATCCACCAAATTCCACAATTCTTGTTTACGAAATTGAAGTAACTCTTCTTGCATAGCTTCTATCCAACTATTATCCTGTAGAGCTTCAGTGATGTTTTTAGGGACAATTTGAGAAAGAAAACATGAGTATAAGCAAATGTTTGCTTGCTTTGTATGATTTCTCGTTGTTCTCTCATTCAAAGGACCGGTAATCTGTGAGATAGGATGTTTTTTGTGAATACGAGTAGTTGGAATCTCGTCTTGTTGAACATTCACCTCTAGATTGGTTTGGTTCAAGTCGGAGAGCTGAGGTAGCAAGTTTGAGGAATGTGGAATGAAATTTGGAATTTAAGATGTGACAAAGTAATCAAACTTGTCATTCACATCTATATCGCCGGATACAGATGAAGTTCTAGACTCAGGATGGTGAATTTCTGGTCCATCATTAGGAATAGAATGAGAAACATCAGAATCTGTATGAACTTGTTGATGCTCATGATTTGCTGTAGAGAATAGAGGATCTCTTGCAAAAGAGAAGAATGGATAATCTAAACTTGTATCATCCATATCATCAGAATCAGAATCGTCACTGAGGGTTCCAAGATCTCCTATTTGTTTTCTGTTGACATATGAAGATTCAAACAGATTAGAATTAAATGAATTTGTTAATGAATCTAAATCAAATAACCATTTTAGGCCATTTGCAACTGATGGAAAAGAGTTTTCAAGGAGTTTAACATTGAACATTTCAATGATAACATTCGTCTTAGAGTTATAAACTCTATACGCTTTCGAAGCGGACGAATATCCAAGAAAGAATCCATCATCTGACTTTGAATCAAATTTGCCTAGATGGTCATTTGAATTTAAAATCAACACAGGACATCCAAAAGATTTAAGAAAATTAATATTTGGTTTCCTGCCAAACATTAACTCATAAGGAGTTTTATGTTTCTCCAGTACGATTTTGAATAAATAGGCAGTTGATATTGCTTCATCCCAGAATGTGATAGGAATCATTGGATCAGCTAACATTGCACGAGCTGCTTCAATCAAAGTTCTGTTCTTCCTTTCTGCAACTCCGTTTTGTTGTGGACTTCGAGGAGCACTGAACTGATGAGCTATCCCTTTGCCTGCACAAAAACTATCAATATTAGCATTTTTAAATTCTGTTCCATTATCACTTCTGATTATTTTAACTTTTTGATCTAATTGGTTTTCTACTTTAATGATGAACTCTTTTAAAAGATCATTTGTTTGGTCTTATAAGACGCTCTATGTTGTTTTCCCTTCAGACAGGCTTTGCAGAGGTCTGATGTTGCAAACTTATTTGAAGGAATGCCAATAACATGATTTCCTGCTGCAAGCTTGTTCATGTTCTTGAAGTTTGAATGACCGGGACGTCTATGCCAAAGATGACTTTCATCATTTGATTCATGAGCAATGAGACAAGTTGTTTCTGTTGATTGATCAACTTGAGACATGTCAAGTTTGTAGACATCTCCATCACGAACAGCATTGACAACCACCCACTCTTTGCTGATCTGAAATCCTGGCTTTAAGATATAACAAAAAGAATCATCAAATAACGTAGAGTACGATTTACCACATATTTGTGAGACACTTAAAAGATTGAAATTCAATTGTTCACAAAAGTTGACTTTGTCAAAACTTATTAAATAGTTAGATACTGTTCCTTCACTAGTTATCTTTCCTCCTGAATCTCCACCAAACGCCACATGTGTACCATCTTTCAGCTTAAAATCTTGAAGCAGTGCTTGATTGCCTGTCATGTGCCGGATACACCCACTGTCAACATACCATGTGTTTACGGGTCTCCGTGGGCGTACCTATATTCAATATATTTAAACAGAGTTAGTAACCTAAGCCGAAATGGTCTTGGGCTTTCCAAATTTATCTATGATGGTAAATTGTTTGTAACGGAGTTTGTTTATTTCAGGTTTGTTTTGAGATTTATGATTTTCAAATCCTCTTTGAGACACATTTTGAGTGTCTCTTCTTTGTTTGAATTTCAAAACATTAAATCTGTTTTCAATATCATCATCAAGGGATTTTGAACCCTTGTTTGAAACATTATAAACAATTTTCTTATTATATGTTTCATTTTACATTCTCACTGAGCGTGGAACAAAAGGTTCGTGATTATACTATTGTGATCTGACTTTATACTGATTATCATAATCAGAAATGATTCTACAAAAAGATCAGAAGGTGTTTTAGTTAGATTTTTAAATCCATTGTAATGATTTCATTGAAAAATTGGATTAGCATATCCTTGATTATCAAAATCTTTTCTGGGTGAGTTCTTTCTGAAATAGCAATCCTCTATGTTATGATTCCTTTCATCACAAAGTGCATATTATTTGTTAAAATAACAATTAGTTGTGTTATGATTTGTCATATCACATATGTGAGTGTATTTGTTAAAATAACACTCAGATGTGTTATGATTGTACATGTCACATATATCATAGTATTTTTGTGGTTTTTTAAACAACATTTGTTTAACCATAGAAGTAGATGTCACATTAGACCCTTGTTTGGTTTTAGGAGTAGACTGATTATACTTTTGTTTTGTTTGTGTAAGTTCGGTCTTTTGATATTGAGGATTTTTCCTTTTAACATGTTCACAATTCTTTAACTCTTTTGATTCAAATCTTTTATGCACAGCGGAAGTCTTCGGACCTGAACCTGTTTTCAGATCAGAGTTAGATTTGATCTTAGATTTTGATGTTGATTCAGATATTGTATTCATGTCAGAGGTTCCTGCTGACACAAACTTTACAGGTTTAATCTGACTTGATTTGTTGTTTTGTTCAGACTGTTTAGCTTTTGAAGTTGGTTTTCTTCTTCTTTGATTTCTTGATGACTTCTTATTGTTTTGTGAGTTAATTGAATTTTGAGAAGATTCTTTGTTTTGAATTAACTCATTTGACCTTATATCATCAGAAGATGAAGTTTCTGATTTCTCTTCGTGATATTTTCCTTTCATTTTGAGATTGTTCTCATTACTTCTTTTAATCTCTTAATCAGTTTTAGACTTCTCTCTGATGCATTCATCTTTTGGAAAAAACAGCTTTTTAGTCTTAAGTCGAGGTTCATAAGATTTGATTCTAATTGGATGACCATTATTTATCTTCTCAGAATATTTTTCTTCAAATATTTCAATATTTATCTTTTCAATTTTACTCTCGACATTAGATTGAGCATTTCTTTTCTTCTCTTGAAATTCCTTAAACATGGCTTTGTTTTCTGGAGAATGATCATGAGTATTGAAATTTTCTGGTAAAGTATTAGAGATTGATTCATGCATAGGTTTATGTGTAAAACCTAATCCTGTTTTATCGTTATCTTTTCTTCCATTTACCAGTTGCTCAACTATGGTCTTTGAGCTTTTTACTTTAGCCAAATCAACTTGAGTTGCAACATGTGCCAATTTTACTTTAGCCAACTCAACTTGAGTTGCAACTTGAGTTTCTTGACAAGTTCAAGTTTTTTTAAAGTTTTATTCCAACTTGCTTGAAGTGACATGATTTTATCATCAGCAATTTTATGATCATCTTTCAGTTTCTTGTGCGTTAATTCTTCTTGTTTCAATTTGTTACATATTTTGAACGAGTAATTTCTATAATGTTCAACCTATTCAAAACATGCTTTAGTGCATATTTTTTCTCTTACTTCTACTGGAATTTCTGGATATGAGTTTGAAGATTCAGTGTCAGTTTCAGATGAATAGTTTACAAACTTGGGTCGTTCAGACTGTGCCATAAGAGCAACTTCTTCAGAATAATCCTTTGGATCTGATTTGTCACTCCAGTCATAATCTTCCTCATCATCTGAATCTCCTTCTGTTTTTGGATCATTTTCTTCAGGCCAATCTTCGTCCATTTCAGCAACAAGTGCTAGACCTGCAGTAAGATCTTCAGTGAACTGTTTTGTATACGCACTCCAGTCATATCCATCCTTGATGCTGACTACAAGTGCTTTCTTTGGTTCTTCAGTGGTTTTAGATTCTTCCTTCAGTTCTAGCATTGGAAGACTCTGATCAGGTTTTTGAAATGTCTTCTCAGTCTGTTGATGATTTCTTTGACTGTTAGAGCTACTTTGTCCATTTCCTCCTTGAGCTCTTGGAGCTTTGCATTCTCTAGAAAAATGGCCATAGCTGTTACAGTTAAAACACCTTGACTTTGACTTGTCAAAGCCAACTGTTTTATTGGCACTAGGTTTGTAGTTTCTGTTGACATATGAGTGCTTTTGTGTTCTGTAAGCAATCATCACCATTTTCCAGTTGAGATCCATTTCTTTAACGTCATCTGGATCCATCTCGAACAAATCTTACAAAATCAGATCAACCTGAGTTAAATTACTACCCTGATAAGCTTGAAAACTTGCCATAAAGGCTGTAAATGCAAATTTAGACTCTACATCCTTATAACATCTTTAACTTTGCTAGGAAAGCAGAGTTAGAAGATGGAGTCTCATTTTAAATTTTAGCAGTTTGAGCTTTTGGAGGAGACTGTGGTTGTTGCTGAGTTGAATAGACAGGTGTGCTAGTAAGGAATCATGTTCCTACAAACAGATTACCTTCATCTTCTGTAGTAGCTTCATCTTTAGCAAGAAAAGCATTCTCTACAGTATTTGCTGGAGAAGCAACATACTTATATTGAGAAGTGGTTGCAGCTCTATCATTATTTCTTGAGCTTTCATCAATTTCCACTTACTCAATCTTTGCAATCAAAAGATCAAGATCCATGGGAAACTTTTCTGTATATTTTAACAAAGTTACTATTTGTTTCCAAGATGATGGAAGTGCATTTAATAGTCTATCATTTAGGTCAATAAGATCATTCTTAATTCCTAAAGGTGACATTTTTGTGATAAGCTGCACATATCTGTTCATCATCTGGTTGACAGTTTCTCCAGAGATATGGTCGAACAATTCAAGTTATATTTTAAAATTTTGTCTTTTGAGATCTTGAATCTCTTTTCCTCCTTCACATACAACTTTCAAAGCTTTATATAAGGTGTACCCAGTTTGGTAATTCTAAAGCCTTGATATAACTTTTAAAGGTAATCCTTTACACATGAGAGAATATGCTTTAACATCATTCTTCACTTTCTTCAGATCATCCCCTATTAATCCATCTTCTGGGTAAGGCTCCTGAGTATCTTTAGTGTATACAAGGCCATCAGGACCATCTAAAGTAACAGGGATATGAGGTCCTTTCACAATTGATTTTCATAAGTCAGTATCAATTGAGTTTAAGTGATGTTTCAGCCTGAGTGTCCAATTCTTGAGTCAGCTCTGTTCTTCAACTTTAGTACTCTATTCTCTGAACCTTCAGACTTTGTCATTTTTAAACTTTGAATTTAAGAAAATATACTATTTTTGTTGTTTTTAAATTTTGAAATGAATCAAAGAAAAAAATTTTGATTTTAGATTTTGAAAAAATTTCTAAGTGTTAAGTGCAACGTCTGAATTAGATGCGCCTGAACAGTTGTGAAACGCCTGCACAGTAGTTAAACGTCTAAACAGTAGAGAAACGCCCAACTTGTCTTAGAAACGCCTAAGGGATTGCCTTAGAGAACTTCTGAGTTTTCAAGAGTAGAAACGCCTGAACAGTTTCAAAACGCCCAAACAGTGTTGATGCGCCTGAATAGTTCCAAAACGTCTAAGGCTCAGATTTCTGAATAAACGTCTGATCAGTGCTTAAATGCCACAAAGTGTCAAACGAACTCTCTGAAACGCCTAAACAGTGTTAAAGCGTCTGAACAGTGTTCATACGCCTAAACACTTAGGTAATTTTCAGATGATTTCAACACCTCAAACACCTAATTCATCTTCTTTGTAACAACCAGATCTTAACAAAGTTTATAAAACTTGATAAAATGATCTGAAACTCTTCAATCAAGTCACTAACATACCAATAATCAATCCTTTAACATCATTTCTTTCAATTAGCAACACTTTGATTCTCAATTTTGCAAATTCAGTGTTCGAGTTACGAAGAACATTTTGAACACAAATTCGACAAAAATTCAGATTTGATGATGTAAATTCACTTAGTTGTGATTCAATTCATGTTTCTAGTGATGAAACACAACTAAAACATCAATTAATTGAACAATTACGATCAAATCACAGATTCAAGTGATTCAAAAGAGCTCAAAAGTCGATTTTGAACTTTAAATCACTGAACCGAAAGCTCTGATACCATTTGATAGGTTCAAATGGATCGATCTGTGATTGTTATCAAGCAATTGACAATTATATGAACAATGTAATCAAAACTAACAAATATCAAAAAAATTCATAGTATTTTCATTGATATTAGTAGGATTACAAAGTGCAATTGAGAGAAAATATCAAAATATCTCTCAAAGTCTTCTAAACGTCCTACCTACACTAAAACAAGTAATCCTATTTATACTAATAACAAGAAAGCAATAAGGAACATATATTTACATAATAAGTCCCTACACTATGACAAAAACTAATCTAAAGACTATAAAGCTAATCTTTCTAGGGTTCCAACATAAAGGACTTCCGAAGCTAAGTGTGGAACTTCCGAAGGAAAAGGAGCTCTTCCGAAGAGAAAATGTAAGATCAACTTCCGAAGGAAAACTCCAACTTCCGAAGACAAAGTATTCACTTCCGAAGATCAAGACTTAGAGTGAAAGATCAGAAGTCAACTTCCGAAGTATGAAAGAAGTCCTCAAGCCTCGGAAGTATAGAAGCCTCTTCCGAAGTATAAGTGGCTTTGGAAGAACTTGTTCTTCCGAAGCCAACTTACCTTCGGAAGACACTACTATTATACAGTGGACATAAGTATGGTCTCCCTGACACTCCGCTGCAGACCTTTGAGATACTGCATGGTGTTTTCTCAAAAGCCATGTAGTTGACCATACTTTATTCTACTGTTTATCTTTATCAGTTAGTACAGTTGCCAACTTTAGTTGGTGACAAAAGGTAAGTCATGGACATGTCATGACTACCATATCTTAGATAATACTTTATCTAAGATACCTTAAATTTAGCATTGTAGTATATGCTTTAGTCTTAGGTTTCCAGCTGGTATCAAAGTATATCCGGCTGTAGGATCTAGTATATATAGTTTCTCATTGTAACTCATGTTTCATGCTTGTAAGAGTCTTGTAATACTTTGAGTTGAGAAGTAATATATACAAGTGCCTTGAAAATTATTTCCTTGTGTTCTTTGTTACTTATTATATTATTATCAACTTTTAGAAAAGATTCTACTTCATCTGATTTGAGTGTAGTATAAGTGAGTTTGAGAGAAATCCAAGTGTTAAGTGACAAAACCCGATCCTTGACCTTTCTAGATAGTTAGAACTTGCATTTAATTTCGTGAATTCCACTTACAAGGTTTGATTCGTAAATGGATTATTCCACTGATTTATAAACCTGTTTTTGTTTCCCCATTAGTGAATCTGGACATCTGCAAGCTTATGTTTTACTTTGCAAGGGAGCTTGACTAAAGAAGTCAAACATGTGTTGCATAGTTACCATCTTCAAGTTTATTGTGGCCCAATGGTAGGTACGGGGCAATTTATATATTATCATCTGATGATGCAAATAACTTATGGTAAATGTGAATTTATATTACACTTTAAACTTTTTGATAGTGATCACCTCAACTCAACTTCAACTCCTTTGATACATATACATCGCGGATGCTGCATATGCCAAACATGATAGATTTTTAAAATTAAAGGGATATTTACAAAAGCATTAATATTTCTTTTGAGGAGCAAAAGAAAAATAAAGATATAACATATGCTAAGATTGATACACATACATCGTGGTTTCTTCTGAAATTATTGTAGATGTTAGTTTTACTTTCTAATACATTATCATGCCTCATGTTTCCGATTAAACTCAAATGTAAACAACAGGAAGCAAAATCATTAGCTGAACAAGAGAAGAAGCAGCATGAATTTGATCAAGATTTATCTATGTGTAACACCCGGATATTTATTATTTTGAAGCCGGCGAAGAAAGAAAAAGAAATAAAGTTCAAAGTCGAGGGACCAAACTCGCCAATGAAGAAAAATCGGGAAATGAGGTGATATTAGTGGGGAGAGGGCAGCCAACTCTCCCCATTTCCCCCACATTTTCAGCCAACCTAGAGAGGAGAAGAGAGAAAAGAGGAGAAAGAGAGAAAAAAGGGGTGTTTCGGGTGATTCGGGTGTCCAAACTCGTCGTGTGGCAAGCCAAATCGAAGCCCTTGACGTTGTGCTCGATTGTGTGAGTTCTAGGACCCCACTTTTACTAGTTTTCAACTGATTTTGGGGCTGGAGAATGTAAAATCCGTTTTTAGTGTGTGTATGTGTTTGACCCATTTGGGTGTGATGTGTATGATGCGTTTCGTGTATGTTTCCGGGCTTGTGTGTGCTTGTATGGTGTTAAGGTATGCATTCCTAAGGTCCAGGAGGGTTAATTTAGGCTTAGAATGGGTTTGGATGAGCTTGGAGGCCGAAAATGGCAGATTGGGTTCGGGATGAACTCCATTCTGCATCAGCTAGGGCTAGGCGACCGAATGGAGGCCATACGGCCGAATGAGAGGCGATTGAGGGTCATTCGCATGATTGGGATTCATTCGCACGATTGAGGGTTCAATCGCACGACTAAGGGTTCAGTCGCACGACTGGGAGTCCAGTCGCATGGGGAGTCATACGACTGAGGGTTCAGTCGCATAGATGCTTAGTCGCATGAGTCCATTCGCATGAGGTCAGTCGCATAGGTGCCCATTCACAGTAGTTCCATCCGCATGAGTCCAGTCGCATGATGTTCAGTCGCATGGAGGCCATGCGACTGAAGGGTGTCCATATGCACGAATAGGGCTGTTGCACTCGAAGGAATGCATAGTTTAACTTCTGGCCTTCGGGGGAAGGTGCAGATGTAAGTTTTGACGTAAAGTAACCCGTAAGAGCATGTAAGAGGACGGTTATGGCCTTAGAGAGCATGTAGGGCATGATGATGATGATGTTGCATGTTTATGCATATTATGAATGTATGATGTTGCCCTGAATGATGATGATGAATGTGTATGATATGTTCCTTATTATGATGTATGTTTATCTTTCTTGAGGCTTTACATGTCATGTTAATGAATGAATGAAGTATTATGTAATGTAAAGCGAAAGATAATGAAAGAGGAACATGAAGTAAGAATGCATGCATTAATGAATGATAAATGAACGGAAGAAAGGCTTGCAAGCATATATATATGGGGTGAGCGACTTTGTGTTGCAAAAGACTTGGATGAAGTGCAATCATTTAGATTGCCTATGGGGTGAGCAACCTTGTCGTTGCAAAAGACTCGAGTAACGTGCTATCGTGATGTTGCCTTGGGGTGAGCAACCTTGATGTTGCAAAAGACTCGGATAGTTCGCTATCATTAATATGGGCAATGAGGTGAGCAACCCTAGGGCTGCAAAAGACTCGGATGGCGTGCAATCATTGAGATTGCTATTGAGGTGAGCGACTATGTTGTCGCAAAAGACTCGGAAGAATGAATGAATGGAAGGAACGAAAGATAATGAATGAGATGAAAGTTAATAATGACATTATCTGTGTATACGTATGTTGAATGATCGCATGATAAATGGAATAGCTTTAATGAAAGTAAAGTATGTTTTATTATTAAAACTAGAACTCACTCAGCAACGCTGACTTTTTATACGTTTTCCAGTTGGCAGGTAAATGATTGCTGAGGATGGCACGGCAAGGCTACTCGGCTATTTTGGGATGGCATCTATTTATAAAGCTTTTGTGATGTAATGCAAACATGTATTTTGTAACCGGATAATGATGTATTATTTGGCAAAAGTAATTATAATGAAACGAGATGTCATTTTTGAATGTATCCGCTGCAATGTTTTCCTAAGGCAAATGTAATTATATGTTTTATGTGCGATGAATGACCAACTGTAGGCGTCCCGGGAACGGGGCCTTACAAGTTGGTATCAGAGCCAAAGTTTAAGTGAAATGGGTAAATTTTCAAAATAAACCTTAACTTAAAATGAAAATGGGACGAAAGGGGAATGGGATGCCAAACTGAGTAGCTGCGTGCCATCAGGTATTTTCTTAAAGTTAACCGGTTTATGTGCGCATGGTATGTGGTTATGTGTTATATGTAGATTTGAATACTGATGTAGTCAGGACATGTAATACTTGGGGTATGGAGAGTAAAGTAAGTGGTTAATCACAACTGGCCACTGTAATTAGAGACTTACTATACTTGACATAAACTGAGTTGTTTCCTTGAATGACTGTGTTGGTGTTTGAATCTTTCAGTGTGATAGAGAATGGCTGGTGGTAGATCTTGTAGAGCTTCTAGGGGTGGAGGCCGTGGTGGCCCTGATGCTGAACCACGCCCTAAAAGAGGAAGGCCTAGAGCTGAGAAGGAGGTTCCTGCAGAACCTGAAACCCCTCATCCGGAGGCTGGGGATGAGAGCGCAAACTTGAGGGCCTCGGTAAAGGAGGCTGTTGTTGAGGAAGTACATCAGGTCATGCAGACAATTTTACCGTCTGTAGTGACCGAAGTCATCAAGGCTGTGAAGGAGGGGGAAAAGGAAGGAGAGAAATAGGGCCTCGGGGGAGCAACCAGAGCCTGAAACGATTTTCTCCGATAATGAGGAGGAGGAAGAAGAGGAGCCCGTGCAAGGGGTGGTACGGGGCTGTAACTACGGGGCGTTTATGAGGTGCAAGCCCCCAACTTTTGATGGGAACGGCACTGCTGCTGCTGCTCACCGGTGGGTGAGAGAAATGGAAGCCGTTCTGGATATCAGCGAATGCCGTGAAGACCAGAAGGTGAAGTTCGCTACCCACTCTTTTGTGGATTCGGCTCTATGTTGGTGGGACAATATTGTCCAAGCCGAGGGTAGCAGGGCCATTGGGAGAATGAGATGGTCTGAGCTGAAAAGGTTGGTGATCGAGGAGTTTTGTCCTCATCGGGAAATGGACAAGGTTGAGAGGGAGTTCTTGCAACTGGAGGCGGGAACTATGACACACCAACAGTACACCACGAAATTCAACGAGATGGCACGTCTGATGCCGGATCAGGTGACACCCCTGTCCCGAAAGATCAAGAGGTATATACAGGGTTTGCCAGCGGATATTCGCAGGCACATGATCGCTGCCCGACCGAGCACATTTAGGTCGGCGGTGGATTTGGCGGGGAGACTGTATGATGAAAGAACGGTGGTGGTGGCTGATGGTGGCAGGAAGAGCGGTGGTGATCGGAATTGGCAGGGGAAGAGGTTTGGTCGGGGTAATGCCTCGATGGGTAATAAGAAGGCACGGGTTGATGATCGTCGTATGGTCATGTCGGGTGCGGGATCGAAAAGGTGTGGTAAGTGTGGACGGGAGTATAGTGGGGAGTGCAGGTTGGGGTCAAACTTATGCTTCAAGTGTGGAAAGGCGGGGCACATGACAAAGGACTGTCGTACGGTCCGGTGCTTTAACTATGGTGAAGAGGGTCACGTGTTCAAAGATTGCAAGAGGCCGAGGGCTGAGAGCTCTGGGGCGAAGAAGACAGGAGGTGAAGGATCGAGGGCGAGCGCTAGGGCATTCACCATGACACAGGAGGAAGCTAGAACGGACCCTGATGTCGTGTCCGGTACGTTTCTGGTGACCAAACTTTAGCTTCTGTGTTATTTGATTCGGGTGCCAGTAAAAGTTTTATTTTTGCTGCTTTCTGTGCTAAGCTGCCTGTTAGTAGTAGACGTGTTGATGCGCCCTTTGATGTAGAAACTGCCATTGGTAAGTCTACCAGGATTTCTGAGATGATAGAGAACTCTGATGTGGAACTCGAGGGTCATAAGTTTCCTGTTAGACCGTTTGTGATGACCTTAGGTGGTTTTGATTTGGTCCTTGGGATGGATTGGTTAGCGGACTTCGAGGCGAACATTGTGTGTCGCAAGAAGATGATTCGGTTGTCGGCGTCTGACGGTAGTTCAGTAACGGTTTATGGTGATCGGGTTACTACGATTCCGAAGGTGATCTCGATGGCGGTGGCGGGAAGGTGTATGAGGCGTGGATGTAGTGCCTACCTGGCTTATGTAAAGGATGTGGATACGCCAACACCACAATTAGCTGATGTACCGGTTGTGTGTGACTTTCCAGATGTGTTCCCAGAAGACTTATCAGGAGTGCCACCTGACAGAGAGATTGAGTTTCAGATTGATCTGATACCGGGTGCCCAACCTGTCGCTAAGGCACCGTATCGGTTGGCTCCGACCGAGATGAAAGAGTTGATGGAGCAGTTGCAAGAGCTACTTGATAAGGGGTTCATTAGACCGAGTATCTCTCCTTGGGGTGCTCCGGTCCAGTTTGTAAAGAAGAAGGACGGTAGTATGAGGATGTGCATCGACTACCGCGAGCTGAACAAGTTGACAGTGAAGCACCGATACCCCTTACCGAGGATAGATGATTTGTTCGATCAGCTTCAGGGTGCCAGTTGGTTTTCGAGAATAGATCTTCGATCTGGTTATCATCAGTTGAAGGTGAAGGAGCAGGATATTCCTAAAACAGCTTTCCGTACGCGCTATGGTCACTACGAGTTTCTTGTCATGTCTTTTGGCTTGACCAACGCGCCAGCTGCTTTTATGGATTTGATGAACCGTGTGTGTCGGCCTATGTTGGATAAATCAGTGATCGTGTTTATTGATGATATCCTGATTTACTCGAGGAGCGAAGCAGAGCACGCCGGTCTTTTTCGGGAAGTTCTAGAGACGTTGAGAAGGGAGAAGTTGTATGCTAAATTCTCCAAGTGCGCGTTCTGGTTGCGCGAGGTTCAATTCTTGGGTCACGTGGTGAATCCTGACGGGATAATGGTGGACCCGGCGAAAGTGGAGGCGGTTATGCAATGGAAGTCACCAAAGACGCCATCCGAGATTCGTAGTTTCTTGGGTTTGGCGGGCTACTATAGAAGATTTATCCAAGACTTCTCTAAGATTGCTTCTCCACTGACTAAGTTGACCCGAAAAGATGTGAAGTTCGTATGGGGTCAAGCTCAAGAGAAGGCGTTTGAAGAACTGAAGGCGAGATTGACTCAAGCTCCTGTTCTGTCATTACCCGATGGAAGTGAAGATCTGGTGGTTTATTCTGATGCTTCTTACTCGGGGTTGGGGTGTGTGTTAATGCAAAGAGGAAAGGTTATAGCCTATGCGTCTCGACAGTTGAAGGTTCATGAGGTCAATTATCCTACTCATGACTTGGAGCTGGCAGCCGTGGTGTTTGCATTAAAGATTTGGAGGCACTACCTTTACGGGACGAAGTGCACCATATTCACTGACCACAAGAGTCTGAAGTACTTATTTGAGCAGAAGGATCTGAACATGAGGCAGAGACGGTGGTTGGAACTTATAAAGGATTATGATTGTGAGATCCACTACCATCCGGGCAAGGCCAACGTGGTGGCTGATGCCCTTAGCCGGAAAGAGAGGCCCGAGCCGATTCGGGTGAAAGCCTATTAGTTGGTCATGACCACCGATGTGATGAAGCAGGTTAAAGAGTTTCAAGATGAGGCATTGAAAGAAGATCATCTTAACTCTGAGAGAATGAGAGGTTTGGTTGGGGAATTGGGTGAAAACACACTCGGTGTTAGAACCCGATTCGGTCGCGTGTGGATTCCTCGTTTTGGGGATCTACGGGTGAAGATCATGGATGAAGCTCACAAGACTCGATACTCCATTCATCCTGGTGCCACGAAGATGTACCATGATATGAAGAAAGACTATTGGTGGTCGGGTATGAAGCGCGATGTGGTGGAGTATGTGAGTAAGTGCCTTACTTGCTTACAGGTGAAGGCCGAGCATCAAAAGCCGTATGGGAAGATACAACCTTTGGATATACCGGAATGGAAGTGGGAGCACATCACCATGGATTTCATTACAAAGCTGCCGCGTACCCCGAAAGGGTATGATGCCATATGGGTGATAGTTGATCGCTTGACGAAGAGTGCTCACTTCCTACCGATTCGCGAGACATATTCATCAGAGAGGTTAGCTGACCTGTTCATCAGGGAAATTGTAACTCGTCATGGTGTGCCGGTGTCTATTGTGTCGGATCGCGACACCCGGTTTACATCTAAATTTTGGAAGAAGTTCCATGACGCTATGGGGACGAGGTTACATATTAGCACGGCTTATCATCCCCATACTGATGGTCAGTTACAAAGGACCATTCAGACACTGGAAGACATGCTTCGAGCATGTGTGATTGATTTTGGTGGAAGTTGGGATGACCATCTACCGTTAGCCGAATTCTCATACAACAACAGCTATCACGCCAGCATTGGCATGCCTCCATATGAGATGCTATAAGGTAGGAGATGCAGAACACCCGTTTGTTGGGGTGATATTGGTCAAAAGGAATTGGGAAGCGTCCAGGTAATTGAAGCTACGACTGAGAAGCTTGAGAAGATTAAAGCCTTCATGAAGGCAGCCAAAGATAGACAGAAGTAGTATGCTGATAAACGACGTAGGCCGATTGAGTTCCAGGTGGGTGACCGGGTTATGTTGAAGGTCTCACCTTGGAAGGGTATTATTCGATTCAGAAAGCGGGGCAAGTTGAGCCCAAGGTATATAGGCCCTTTCCGAATCATTGCTTGAGTAGGAGAGGTGGCCTACAGATTAGAATTACCAGATGAGTTAAGTGGAATTCACCCGACATTCCATGTATCTCATCTAAGGAAGTGCTTAGCTGATGAAGATATGATTGTTCCACTGGAGGATATCGAGGTAGACGAACGGCTCAATTATGTGGAGCAACCAGTGGCAATCATCGACCGGAAGGAGAAAAGGCTGAGGAATAAAGTGGTTCCTCTTGTGCGTGTACAGTGGAAGCACAGGAAGGGATCCGAGTCAACGTGGGGGACTGAGGAAGAAATGAGACATCATTATCCACGTTTGTTCGAAGAATAACAGGTTTCGGGGACGAAACCTATTTAAGGGGGGTGGACTTGTAACACCCGGATATTTATTATTTTGAAGCCGGCGAAGAAAGAAAAAGAAATAAAGTTCAAAGTCGAGGGACCAAACTCGCCAACGAAGAAAAATCGAGAAATTAGGTGATATTAGTGGGGAGACGACAGCCAACTCTCCCCATTTCCCCCACATTTTCAGCCAACCTAGAGAGGAGAAGAGAGAAAAGAGGAGAAATAGAGAAAAAGGGGTGTTTCGGGTGATTTGGGTGTCCAAACTCGTCGTGTGGCAAGCCAAATCGAAGCCCTTGACGTTGTGCTCGATTGTGTGAGTTCTAGGACCCCACTTTTACTAGTTTTCAACTGATTTTGGGGCTAGAGAATGTAAAACCCGTTTTTAGTGTGTGTATGTGTTTGACCCATTTGGGTGTGATGTGTATGATGCGTTTCGTGTATGTTTCCGGGCTTGTGTGTGCTTGTATGGTGTTAAGGTATGCATTCCTAAGGTCCAGGAGGGTTAATTTAGGCTTAGAATGGGTTTGGATGAGCTTGGAGGCCGAAAATGGCAGATTGGGTTCGGGATGAACTCCATTCTGCATCAGCTAGGGCTAGGCGACCGAATGGAGGCCATACGGCCGAAGGAGAGGCAATTGAGGGTCATTCGCACGATTGGGATTCATTCGCACGATTGAGGGTTCAATCGCACGACTAAGGCTTCAGTCGCACGACTGGGAGTCCAGTCGCATGGGGAGTCATACGACTGAGGGTTCAGTCGCATAGATGCTTAGTCGCATGAGTCCATTCGCATGAGGTCAGTCGCATAGGTGCCCATTCGCAGTAGTTCCATCCGCATGAGTCCAGTCGCATGATGTTCAGTCGCATGGAGGCCATGCGACTGAAAGGTGTCCATATGCACGAATAGGGCTGTTGCACTCGAAGGAACGCGTAGTTTGACTTCTGGCCTTCGGGGGAAGGTGCAGATGTAACTTTTGACGTAAAGTAACCCGTAAGAGCATGTAAGAGGACGGTTATGGCCTTAGAGAGCATGTAGGGCATGATGATGATGATGTTGCATGTTTATGCATATTATGAATGTATGATGTTGCCCTGAATGATGATGATGAATGTGTATGATATGTTCCTTATTATGATGTATGTTTATCTTTCTTAAGGCTTTACATGTCATGTTAATGAATGAATGAAGTATTATGTAATGTAAAGCGAAAGATAATGAAAGAGGAACATGAAGTAAGAATGCATGCATTAATGAATGATAAATGAACGAAAGAAAGGCTTGCAAGCATATATATATGGGGTGAGCGACTTTGTGTTGCAAAAGACTCGGATGAAGTGCAATAATTTAGATTGCCTATGGGGTGAGCAACCTTGTCGTTGCAAAAGACTCGAGTAACGTGCTATCGTGATGTTGCCTTGGGGTGAGCAACCTTGTTGTTGCAAAAGACCTCGGATAGTTCGCTATCATTAATATGGGCAATGAGGTGAGCAACCCTAGGGCTGCAAAAGACTCGGATGGCGTGCAATCATTGAGATTGCTATTGAGGTGAGCGACTATGTTGTCGCAAAAGACTCGGAAGAATGAATGAATGGAAGGAACGAAAGATAATGAATGAGATGAAAGATAATAATGACATTATCTGTGTATACGTATGTTGAATGATCGCATGATAAATGGAATAGCTTTAA